>JARJLG010000138.1:0-277195 GCA_029448575.1 Mycena maculata
ATATGAGAAGCAAGAGAGTAAGGGTCGGGAAAGGCGTGACTTGAGCGTGAGTCAATGCTAGGACTCGAACCGTTTCCGTTTGCAAACATTTGTAAATGGAAATAACCGTTTTTATTTCCCTTTCGTTTGCAGATCTTTGAAAATAAATTTCAAACAGTTTTCAGTGGATCACCGACCTAGCAAGACCTGTAGTATCTCTCTGGGCATTTAATGGGTGCTAAGAATGGGTTCAAGTCTGCACAGGGTCAATAAACATTCCATTCAGTATGTTGCACTGGCTTAGGTCCATCAGGGAACACCTTCTTTGGTAATTTCCCCAAATTACCAGTAATTTGGCTAGAATTTGACCGAATTACTTCGCATTACCTTCATTTCTAACATTACCAATTTTACACAAGTGCCTAGCAATTGGGACGAATTACCACCCCATTACCACCTCATTACCACCCTATTACCACATATTTCTTGCACCTTTACTGGCTTGTAGCGCACTAAAATCACATTGAAGAGACGATAAAAAGACTGCATTCCAAATCATAGAGCTATTTACAATGTCTATGCTACATACTACTCCCAATCCTAACCTGAGAGATTGCACAGACACCTCCCATCACAGCACCGACCGCGCCCCAACACCCGAAACTCCGGGCCGCACGTACTTCCCACCGCCAATAACCGGCACGACCAGTAGTGCAACGAGCACGTAGATCCCGCTGTCGACGTCGGGTGAGGCTTGCATGCACAGAAACCATATGAAGACCTGCAAGAGAACACACCTCGCTGAAGCTCCGTACCCAGATGCACACGGTGACACGGCATGTGTCAGTGCCGAGGAGCACATGACGTCGCAGGCAATGAGCGTATGCGGCGAAGGAGGAACAGAGCTGGGGAATGTGCGGACGTCAGGAACACGCCGAGGTATTTACGGAGGATGTGGGCGCTGGAGAACCAATCAGTGGTTATTCGGGGAGGTGGGCACACAACATACAGAGAACAAAAAGAACCGGACACACTGGCCGAGGACAAGGAGTAGGACCAGGAGTATGAGCCCTGGGTACGATGTATGGATAAACTCAGCAGGGAGGACACACCAGAACTATCATAGGGCGAGAGACCAGATGCAAACAGTTCAGGGATAGTAGGAGCGGTGAGGAGCACAGAAAAAACGGACCATTAAAGACCATGTCATCCCAAGCTGGTGACTTCCACTGCACTGAAGGATGTAATTGACAGGACCCTGTGACGAGACTAGGTCAGAAGGTTGCCGAGTTCAAGAAACAAGCTGTGCGCACCGTACCAACCGGAGCAGTGAGCAAGCACATCATCCCTCTCGGGCCCTTTAGATGCTTTGGGTCAGCCCAGTGTAGCACAGATGAAAGTAGGTCTTACAGGGGCATGACAACAGCGGCACAGACTGCGATGGCAAGGAGAAAAGTCGGTCGAAGAACGGCGACGAAGATGGGAGAAAGGAAGCAAAAAGTGTTTGATACTGTTGTGACAGGATCAAAACGAACCACTTTTTGCACACGTGCATACCGCGTAGTAGCCGAGCGCTGAATCAGCAGTTTAGGGCCGGGGTAACTTCGCCATGAAACATTTCATGCCGCCCATTGCTCCTGAATATTTTTGTCCCCGAAAACTAATCTGTTCTGGGGCGTCATAAATATGGCCGTATTTCATCCGGGAGACATTTCTTGCCTCCATTGGGGCCTTTTGAAAGGTTACCAAAATTGTGGCGGGGCAAAGGAGGTAATTGCTGAACCTTTAGGTTTGGCTACCCAGGGGAACATCGACTTCGTGAATCAGTTTTTGATCTGTGTGTCATGCAGATTTGGTCATCACACAAAAAATATCTGTAGCACAGAGCTAATGAGAAACCATGAGCAATCAAACTGTGAATAGATTGTTACAACTTTTTGCCTCCTAATTCCTGAATTCTAGCATGTTGCACTGAAAGAATGCACAGCAAATCTATTAAGTTCAATTTCGGTCATTAGTCATTTCTGCTTGATGTTCAGGTTGTCATGAGAATTTACTCACGACTTCACCTGTCAGATATTGAGACACTTCAATGCACATGCCAAGGTGTTGTAGCGGCAAACAGGCTCCATGTTTCGAGGCCGACTGAATATATGATGTCAAGGGAAATTATCACCCGTGATGCAGCAGAGGGCTAGATAAATTATTTAAAAATTATTCAGAGTGATTCACTGTGTTTTCTGGAAGATTCAACAATCTCACCTATCCTCCCAGCGGTATCCCAGATATCCTACCTATCCCGCAACGGGGTTATTGCCGTTTGCAAAATAATTGGTGGTCACGAGATTTTCATTAATATTTGTCCCCAACTCGCGTGAGCCATACCTCCTCAGCCAGTGCACAGGTCACCAGTTCCCATGGCCACATGGCAGATTTGTGGCCTTGGTGGTCGAGCTGTCTGGTGATTCCCAACAGATGGTTGATTATTTCAATTTATTTGATGAAAAATAAGGTCATAATATCTACCCTGACTCCACAGTATTTGCTTTGACTTGGGCTGCTGGAATGTTGAAGTTGAATTATGTTGAATCGACCCATAACCTCAATGCATTACCTTTATTCTGGAGTACCAAACAAGTCTTGCAGAAGTTTCAACTGAATCTGCCACTTAAAGGCCAGGACTAACCTCAAAAAATAGCCCACGCATTTGCCACTTGTCTTCATTTAAAAGGCATTAGGATCAAATGTTTGTGCTTGAACATCCCCAATCATATATTGAATGCTTGGCTATTGCTGTACCTGAGGCTGCCTGCACCTCCTTTCCTTGCTGCATTGAGCCTGAATATTCTGCTTTGAACCTTGGGCATAGTATTGTTTGGTGTTTTGGGTTTCCTTGTGTTGTGTTCTACTCATTATTGTCTGCACATATCTACCTAAAGGTTCAGCATCCGCCTCGAAGAGGCCTAATCCAGGTCATTTTGGTAACTTACCAAATTACGGTGAATTTGGGGGAAATTACCAAAGGAGGTTTTCCCTGATGTCAGAATTCGCCCAAGGTCGGCAATTTCCGAATGTGTTCGGCCATCTCGGCAACGTCACCGGCATAGATTTGATGGTGTATTTTAACTTTGCTTTGTAAACCGGGATACTTAATCCCTGAAAACCGGCATTCTACCGTGCCGTGTAATGCTACTACCTACCGCCTCACTTGAACCTCGCACAGGGAAATAATTAAGACAGAGTGACATCAATTCTGCCAAAGCTCACCCACTGTATGTTTACCTAACGCGTCTCCCCTGTCACGACACGGCGCATACGAGTCCTGTTTGTCGGACGAGACCTTTAGTTCCGTGCCGATCGCCTGACGAGGCGCATAATCAGGCGGGCATCACTCGCTCATACCTGTCTGCCTCAGCCACTTACCCGTATCCGTCTGCCTCGGGAACTTACCTTGTGCCCGTACCCATACCCCTTACCCGTACCCGTCTACCTCAGGCACGTATCCGAGTCTTGCCTGACGAGGTGCAGAAAATTAACCGTTCTATTAAGATTTAGTCCCCAATTCGTGTGGGAGTCTTTGAATGTATCCCCTGGAAGCCTTCCACATCTTGCTGCTCAAGATTTTACAGCTTCCCTTCTGGTCAACACTGCCCGTCCGTAGGATCCGTTCCTTCGGAACACGAGAGATCGAAATCAAGCCGGCTTGGGATGACGAATGCGTGCCACGGACTGCGATCTTGGACAGCAGGCTGCAGGCTGCACAATTTAATCCCAATTTGGTTTACTCTGTGCTCCATCCTTGGATTATTTCTCTACCCCGTTACTCGTATCTCAAGCAGATGTGGTGATTTCATACCTCAATATGGATATGCTTTCCCAACCACGTTCCCCACCTTGGCTCCAAACGGTTGGACTAGCTTTGGATAGCTCCGCAGACTGATCACACGGCCTTTCTTCACGTGCTCAAGGCCCACTCAAAAGGAAAGTGTCCTTCCAATCACTTTTCGTTCTTCCCCCATCGTCACCGGCGCCCCAGCATTCTTCCCGCTTCAATTAGTGCTTCAACGCCGATTACTCCCTCAACAAAGCCCCTCAAGACCTTGCAACCGACAAACCCAGTGACCCTTCGAGTATCAAACGGTGAAGGCCTAGCTCAAAGCCAAGGTAGCGCAAAAATTTCTCAAGAGTGGAACGCCCAAGGGACTATCAGAACCGTCCACGACCTCGGGGTCTCCTCAAAACGCTCAAGTACCTCGCCACACTTCTCAAGTCTCAGATGGAAGGTATCCTGAAGCGCGCTGAAACATTCCTCGAGCCTTCGCATGATCACCTTGGGGAACATCTTGATTTATGTCTAATACTGAGAGCTGTCCCCAGTTCTGTTCATCGTGTTTCCCATCTTCCTTGCAAATTTCAACTCCCTGCTTGACACTGGGGGCAAAAGCCAACTCATGTGGAATCCAGATGAGTTTCACTCATGTGGTCTGGAGGTAATGATCTACGAAACAAAAGATGTGTGACATTTTGACAATGGTTCTTTACCAGACAAAGGCCCAGCATCCGGACCTGCCCTTTGTCTGTCCTTTGTCTATCCTTTGTCCCTCCTTTGTCTGGTAAAGAACCATTGTCAAAATGTCACACATCTTTTGTTTGGGGGATCATTACCTCCGGAC
The DNA here is from genome assembly GCA_029448575.1 of Mycena maculata. Taxonomy (NCBI): domain Eukaryota; kingdom Fungi; phylum Basidiomycota; class Agaricomycetes; order Agaricales; family Mycenaceae; genus Mycena; species Mycena maculata. The sequence continues at coordinate 4,653 of JARJLG010000138.1, forward strand.
CACATGAGTGAAACTCATCTGGATTCCACATGAGTTGGCTTTTGCCCCCAGTGTGAGGCATTGGTATTGCACATTCCACGCTGCAACCGAGCCGTACTGATTATTTTCAAACCAGGAAAGGCTATTCGAGTTTCAGGGGGATTGAAAGCTGGGAGCCTGAAAATGGAGAAAGCTCACATATTGAGGGCTGTAGAGGCTTGAACTGCTATCTGGGAGGTCTCAGAGCTGTATTACATACACAAAACAAATGATTTTTGGCCCAAAAAAGAGTGGAAAGAAGGAGGATTGGATCTGAAACCATCCAGAGGCCATATTAGTTTACCACAATCACGCCTTGGGGCCTGAATTAGGCTGTTGAATACTTTGTGGCCCCAGAGCCATCAATACAGGCGAAAATGGGGAGTTATGGGTCCAAAATGACATGAGAAATTCTCGCGTGGAAGGAGAACACAGGAGACAGTGTCATACCCCCTCCATAATATTTTCATATTTATTGAACCACTGAGAGATGCGCAACAATGTGCACGGCAGTGGATTTGAACAGTTAGTCCCGATTTGGACTAACTTTGATGCTGGGAAAGATGTGTCAGCTAATAGTCCAAATCGGGACTAAATCTATTCTGGACACCGCACGACGGCCACTTTCACTTTCTTTCAGCATCGGAAATTGTTCGATCACCGGGACTTACTGACGGGGTTTGCCGAAAATCACAGCCACGAAGTACAAAATGCATTTAGCGTACTTTCAGCGTTCAAATATCCGATCGCCGGGAGTTACCGATGGAATTTGCCGGGAAACACAGCCATGAAGTACAAAACACGCCAATCTGAAATTGTGGTGGCGAGTAACCACAAAAACCCAGCTATAGTGATAGCGGGAATATCACCGGCCCCGCAAGCCCACATCTGAACCTGTAGAAAGGAAAAGAAAATAGGACATGCGAACAGGAAGGTGTGCGAGTAAAAGCTGCTTACTTGACTTCCATCAGCGAGGCTCCCGTCCGTGAGGTCGAGGCACTCCTCCAGGATACCTCCTTTGGTCCACACAATGAGAGCAGGGCCAGTGTAGATGAACTGCTGGTTCACATCGGCTGCACTAGGGTTGCATTCCTATATCTGCAGCTTCACACTGTCTGTGTCGTTCCTGTTTGTCACATCTGCGAAACCGAACGAGTATGAGATCCGATATGATGGAAGGGAGGAACTAATGCGCACCGAGACATGTTACTATTTTGCTCAATGGGGTCGTATTTGCACAATGGGCTGTGGCGTTTTAGCTCCGGTTCTTTGCGGGATCGTTTGATATACTAATCGTCTACAGCTGTGTAAAAAATGTAAGGGATACGTGGAGAGGAAGCATATAAGATTTGGTTGCCGGTCCATCAAAGTCGGAGCTTTTTTTACGAAGAATCTGTGTTCTGAGCTCCCTCCTCAACCTGGGCCTCCGAGAAATTATGAGGGGACCACTGCATCAAATAAAACACTTTCTACCTCTTCAGACTGTTTTTCTGGATCAGGGTCGCCGTGTTCTGGAGCGAAGGAATCAAAAGCGTGACAAATTGATTCACTGTGACTCTTCGTGACAGTTAACTACTTTCCTCCAGAGTGCGATGTCCTCGCCTAGAAAAAGAAGTCTGAGGATGCAGAAGATGTTGGATATGATACATTTGTCCCCTCAAAGTTTCCTGTAGGTACAGGTTGAGGAGGGAGTTCAGAACATAGAGGTTTCGTAGAAAAGCTCTGACTTTGATGGACCGGCAACCGAATCTGATATGCTTCCGTATGCCTTATATTTTCTACACAGCTGTAGACGACTAGGACACCAAACGATCCCGCGAAGAACCGGAGCTAAAATGCTACAGAGACAGGAGAGAAAAATAGCACTTTCAAAGCGACTTCCTTGCAAGTTGTGACTAAGACTGACTTGCTCTAGTTTTGGACCATCCTCTCATGACATCCCGTTCTGGGAACCCTGCCATGTCATTACGAGTACTTATGTAATAAGTTCTTGTTCTTTTCTAAAGGTTTACATGAGGGTTTTGCGAGCTGCTCAAATCACCAATCCTACTTTTCCAGTAGAAGGAAAATAGTGGCAGTGTTGAAGGCCTTCTCAGAGATTCCATTAGTTTTTTTGTGACTATATAGTGGCTGTGCTCACGGCTAATGCCGAGCGTGCTTCTAAAGTCCTGAGATCGAACCTCGATGTGTACATTTCTTTTCTATTCGCCTTTTTTTTTTCTATCATGCTCATGGCAAGAAGCATTAGGCTTGTTGACAGCTCTCCTTTCTCCGTCTCTTTGTCTTCCTTTTGCTGTTCCTTTTTCTGCTCCTTCTCTGTTTTTCAAGTTTATGCATAAAAACCTTCTGGTGCTCAAAATCTAGTCTCACAGGCTTCCTTGTGACCATGTAGATGTTGAAAGTCATTAGTAGACCTGTTGTGCAAGCTACAGTGTCCTGTGAGGGAAAAAGGAGACAAAAAAGGGATGGAAAAGGGAAGGAAAAGGGTTATGATGGGGGTTTCATAGTAGCTCTTTTTTCTTCCCTTTTTTCTTCCCTTTTTTTTGTGCTTTTCGATGGTTTGTGCACTTAGACACAATATTTTTCCCCTTTTCATTCCTTTTTACATAGCTAAACTGGAAAAGGGAAAAACAAAAACAGGGCAAAAAATGGGAATGTAAAAAGGGAAGAAAAAAGGGAGTGAAAAAGGACTACTGTGAATGACCCTATTGTAGTTGTTACCTCAAAATGTTCCAACCCTACCCAATCATTGGTGGCTATAAGTGCCTGCATAATCACTCCAGAATTGGCCTTGATCATCTACTCTGACTGCCCCTAATGAACACTAATGCTGCAAGGGGTCTCATGGGGAGAAAATTTCTAGGCCTTGTCAGCCTCCTGTGGTTTGAAAATCCACTCGTCCAGCCCTGCCTGAGTCCTGCTTTACGCTGCAACAACAGGTTACCAGCACGATTCACTCCCTGCTGCTGTCAAAACCACACCATTTGTTGGCTAGCAAGTACTGTGTACTGTACTTACATCCCAATGTTCTCGTGCCAGTCATGTTTGGAGTTGCATTCTATCTTCAAGTTGTTAAGGTGCACAACACGGAGGTAGGATAAACAGATTTGCACATGAAACTCCGTGACTTGGCGAGATGTGAGTGGATATGCATCTATGGAAGACAACAAATATACTGACCTATTTTGCTTATAGCCTTGGATTAGATTTTGAAGGACATCAAACAAAAGGTAATTTTACTGCGTCCAGAGGTCGTAGCCATGGACAAAAATGGGTTCCGGTGAGAAGTGAATGTGCAGGAAACACACCGCATCAAACATATGGCCCTAAATGTATTCAGTGAGTTGGCTGAGTGAGGGTATACAATTATATCAACCTTGGTTTTGAGTCATCCAAAAAAGCAGTTGTATGTATGACCTTGGGCATCTTTTTTTTTGTTGCGGCAGAACTCAGTTGTGCATCCAAATCAGGCAAAGTAAAAGCTGGCCATCCAGATTGTCAAGGTTAACCAAGTATCTGCCATGGGGCAAGATATGCCCCGGGGTCATAACATGCTCAATCCGGGCTTGAAGGTTGATATGGTTGCGACCATGAGCCCATGAGAGGTTCATTTCCTCTGTGATTGAATAAAGAGTTCAAACGAATTTGCACTGTCATGCCCATGCTCATGAGTAGAAGGCAGAGGAAAGAAATGGAAGGATATCACTCTATGGCAGCATTGATAATTGTGTTCTCTAAGTAGACCCCAAACTCAAATTTGGCGAAGCCATTGCGTTCTGTGCAGCGAATGGGAGCAAACCAACGGTGGCTGTGTGTGATACAAATAGTCGTATTGGTCAGGAAAATACCACGACGTCTATCCTGCCTCGTACCTCCTCCGATAACGGTGAGAACCCACGCGGTTCTCGGTTCCTCGGACTGTGCGAGCAGAATCACCTCGAAATTTTGAATGGGACATCTTTCGAGAAGTCGTCACCGGGTGCCTTGACTTGTTTCCAGTCAAACGGGAGTAGTGTTGTTGACTACGCCCTTCTTTCCCGATCCCACTTGGGCATGCTTCCTCCGCGCTCACTGGAAATTGTGTCCGTCAGCAAAAAACTGTCCGACCACGATATTGTGTCGCTCACATTGGAGATGCCACGCCACTTCACAATCCCTCTACTAATGCCGGTGCCACCCGTACCAATTGAACGGCTGCCTGATACCGAGTGTGACATCCTTGTTGCCGAAGCAATCGCCTCAGCACAAACACCAGCCGAGGCCACAAAAGTTCTGTACGGGCCTGTGCTGAATGATGGCCCCCGTCTCCCGGTCCACATCGCAGGCTCGTGCCGCAATGCGGGTCGAATCGACGCTAAAGCCGCTTTTGCTGTCCATTGGGGCCTAGGCAATAAATATAATGTCAGTTATAGAGTGGAGGGTGCTCCGAACGAAGGACGAGCCGTGATTATGGCCATAGTGCCTGTCCTGGCGAATGCGTCTCCCAATAGGTCCCTCGAGATCTCAACGACATCGAAATATGCCATTCGAGCTTTCTCGTACTGGGCGGGCGACAACGAGACACGCGGCTGGCCATGTGCCAACGGTGATCTTCTGCGGGTGGCGTGCGCTTTTATACGCAATAGGGGTGCCTCTCTCCGCTTCATTTGGGTGAAGCCCAGCGATGACAACAAAGTGCGCAGAGAGACGCGAGCGATGGTAGTGCACTGTCTCGATGATCAGAATGCCTCCCCCTACGTTACGCCGACTGCCCCGCAATGGGCGTACCTTGACTGGGAAATGCCAGCTGAGGCCATCCCCAAAGTCACCGCGTCCATCACAGCTGAGGATCCACCGAAGCTGAGAGAGGTCATCCTCCTCACCGGTGCCGATCTCGCTGTGGGAGGTAAAGAAGAAGCCCACAGAGGGCGCATAAAGTACGTAAATGCATATTGCAGCGTACCTCTCTTCCTTAACTCGGGACACAGAGAACGGGATCTCGCGAGCAACAACCTGAATCGGTTAATGAATGCAGAAACAGCTCGCAAATGGTGGGACATTATTCGCGAATTCACCGACTCGAAACTGCGTGATGCGCTGGTGACGGCGGCGCAGCTCCGAATGATCTTCTGTGGACGCCTCAACCCCCCGAGAGTCATGCCGGCCCATTTCGATGCGGACCTGAAGCACTTGCGAGACTTGATGTCTGCCTCCATCCCTGTGATCACCACAGACTCGACGCCAGAGCAATTCTTCTCGCGCCTGTTCAACATTGAGGATATTCAGAAGGCGAAGAAGAAGCTGCGCACAAGAACCTCCAAGAGTGCGCAGGGTCTGGACAAGGTTTCCTATGAGAAAATTGCCGCCATCCCAAACGACGTACTGGTCAAACTATTCAATTTCTGCATCTCCAACCATACGGGGCCGCAGGACTGGTTTACCACAATTCTCATCGGCATCCTGAAGCTTGGGAAACCTGGCTCCGACCCTGACAGCTATCGTCTGATCGGCCTCGAGTGCTGCTTGCTCAAAGTATTGACCTTGCTCATTGACATGCGCATTCGTCAGTGGGCAGAGAAGAACAATGTTCTTCCTGCCTCGCAAAATGGATTCAGGGAAGGGTATCGCACCCACAATAACTCCTTTATCCTGCGCTGCGCCATCGACAGGGCCAGAGCCGAGAAGAAGCCATTGTATGTCGCATTCGTGGACCTCACAAACGCCTTCCCGTCCACCGACTTGCCTACGCTATGGCTGAAACTCTTCAATGCTGGAGTATCGGGCCCATTGTTCGACTGGCTGCGCATGCTCTACACGCGCATGTCCTACGTCTTCAGGCAGGGCTCAGAACTGACTGCGGCGTTCAAGTCGTTGATTGGTGTCCTCACGGGCGACACAGCATCCCCCACGTTGTGGAACGTGTACTTTGCCGATCTGGCTCGGGTTTTTGGTCCTGATGTTGATGACATTGTACTCAACAGTCAGCCTATGTCGCATGTCGAACAGGCTGATGATGTTGCCTTGTTCTCGACGTCTGTGGCCGGTCTTCAGCGGAAGGTCAACCTGTTCTTCGGTTGGTGCAGGGTCAACTTCATGACCATCAGCGTGTCAAAAACCAAGTGGATGATTTTCGGTGAACTGCCTCGAGTCCTCCCAGTGATCCGTGTCGGCGATCTTTCCATCCAACTGGTCAAGAAATATAAATTTGTCGGCGTCTGGTTTACGTCCGTCACCCGAGACATCTTCTAGGCACACTATGCAACCAAAGCGTCAAAGGCCCAGAACGTCGTGAATGCTACATTTGGTGCGAAATCAAGTATTGGTACTCTTCCGCCTTTCGAGGGAGTTCGCTTGTACACAGCGCGGGTTGACTCGCACCTAACATTTGGGTGTGAGGTTATCCTCGATGTTGTAGCCCATCAGCTGGGAGAATTGATGGATGTGCAACATGCCTTCCTGCATCATCTTCTTCGCCTTCACGACCACTCAATGCTGGCCCCCCTATTCACGGAAACGGGTGTACTTCCACTGGCCTTCCGTCGCCCAATCATTGCCTTGGGGTACATGGTTTACCTCATCCTACTGCCACACGCGCATCTCGCCCACCATGCATATTTGGACTCTGTTACACTCGCCGGTGCTGGCTTCCCCTGCTGGCTATCAGATATACGATATGTGCTTGCATCTTTGCCGGTTCCTGTTCTGTGGCCCAATGGCCCCTTAACCCGGGATTCGGTTGCGGAGCTCCGTGTGAAGTCCTACGCTCGTGCGAAGAGTACCTCAGTAATGTGATCCTGGTGTCCGCTGGCAGGCTTCCCTTGATACAAGGGAGGTTGGAATGCAATAAAGATGGTGAATTCGTCGAAACAGCGCTAAAATTCAGGCAATACTTGCGTGTTCCGGTCCCCGCTCATCGGAAGGCTCTGACGCGCCTGTTGTCCGCGCATACTCTAGGCATTGAATTGCTTCACTACAAGGAGCGGTATCGAGTCAAGACACCGAGGGCCTGGAGGCTCTGCAGGTTCTGTGGAGCTGCAGTTGAGTCCGAGAGCCACGCTCTCCTCGAGTGCCGTGGTCACAGCTCACTTGCGCCATTTGCGGCGTGAGTTTGTAGAAGACTTGCTGGTGACTATGCCCGAACTACCGATGCGCGCATCATCCGCAGAAGCTTTCCTTCTCGTCATCGTCAGATGTCGGAAGTTCGAGGTCATGCGGCGCCTAGCCAAATTCACGTTCGATGTATTTGAGGTGTACAAGTTACGAGACGTGTATTATCCCGCACAGTACTTGTATAATCCCATAGCCCAGTGACACATCAGTGTTTATCCCATAACCTTCGTGCATGAAGTCGGATATCGCGCAAACCCTTGGACTCTAGTATTCTTGATCCGGATGAAGGTGAGTTATGTCGTGTGTGGAGGGAACTCTCAGACGACTCCTCCGTGGCGGAGGTTTTAGCCTTATGTCCTACTCACTTGTTGAGTCGGGATGGTGAATACAGGGTTACGTTGGGACTTTAACCGGTTGATGATTGATTGTGCCCGTAGCATACATACGACGCATGTATGTAGTACGGAAACCGGCTGTTCCTCAACGGGACCGCGCCGGAATATACCTACCTACCTACCTATGCTGCCTGTTGCAGAAACATTCAATGACCAGAATGTTCAAAACCAAGCCAATGAGTTTGAATTTTCCATATTCATTTGACTCTCAATCGAAATTCAGACAGCTTGTAGGTGAGCAGAGTAGTGTGTAACTTGGACGTCAAGATGTAGATGGGATTGTGGCCTGTCCCTGATACCCTACTATAAAAAAAAAAAGTACGAGTTTTGCCTGGCTATGCCACGGCCCACACCCCAAGTGAGAGGATGGTCCGAGACTGGACTTGCACCTCATTTTCATTCATTCGGATTCTGGCGACCGCAGACAGCCGCAGACCAACAGAATCAATGCAAGGCGATAAGGCATTCCTGTATGGAGGCCATGAAAGCCTAGGTTCCACAGTCTGCCACAAGTCCGCCAGCAGCCCAGCGCGAAATATCTTCATTCACAATCCGTCTTCCTGTGTGTTATTATCAGGTTGGAATGGTCTATTGAACTTCTTGGCCATGGAACCCATTGGCACGAGTCGGTGACACATTAGACTGACTTTCGCGGAGAACCCTCATGGGCCTCACCCACTAACTCATCAAAAATGTCAGCGACTCATTATGCCCGTGTTTGGCAGCCTTCTGATACACTCAACTTGACCCTTTCCCAGAAGCGCTCATCAGCTTTGCCGCGGCTCCCCGACCCGCCCAGACTATACTGCCTGCAATTTGGTCTGCAGAACATACAGTAGATGTGGGTCATTTTGCTTTCCACCGTCGCGGCTCTCATTTAGGGATATGTCGACAACGAGCCTGTCTCATCTCACTTACACTTCCTGGTGCCCCTTTCACATATGTACATGTCAACGAGGCTTCCGAGTTTCATTTGGATCTCGACTTTTATGGCACATATATGGGCGATATACTGTCCAATAATTAGTGTTTTCCGACAGGGTTTTTGATGGCAGGTTACATTTGTCAAGTGCGAGCGAGTGAAGTGCCAAGCGCCAAGCGAGCGATTTAGCAGTTAGTTGCCAGAGAGTTTGAAGAACGGGGCCACTACGTTGCGAGAACGTTTCGTCAAAGGACTCATCAGGTGGCTTGATCCCTTATATACCTCATCGATGTCTGTCATTCACTTTGACAAATCAACGGAGTTGAATCGTACAAAGGAGAACAAACGTGCCATTGTAACATTCCGGAATCCAAAGCCTGGACTCGACGTTCAGTAGCAAAGCCCCATTTTTCACGGTGTCATTTTATTTTTCCGGCGCTGGCAGTACGCCAGAATTACCAGTATGATCATCGCGGACACTCTCGGACTTTCCGCCGGCTATCAAATGTGCCTGTAGATCCCGGACGGATCAAACAACGTAGGCGACATCGATGTCGGGTGCTGGACTGGAGCAGACAAGAGCTCAACAGTTTTGCAGGTAGGTCTAATCATGTCATTAATGGAGGGCACACTAATTACGAATAGAACTCTATGTTTTTTTCGAAATCTGAAGGAGTGCGACGCTGGGAGCGGGTCCCGTAGGGTCCCGGCGGCGTGCGACTGAAGATTGAGAAAAAAGAGGTCTAAACGGGTGCCGCTATCGGTGCGTGGTATTTCTTCGACGTGTTTCGGTTGGTGGTGTTCAATCGGTCACCCAGCGCAGGTGGTTTTTTAAATGAAGCCAGGAACCGGAATTCAGGATAGCCTATCCCAATTTCCTTCCATGTCTCATTCAACTCGCGCCACATGGGATTGAAATCAAGTTTTTGATGACAGGTTACATTTGTCAAGTGTACATCTCCCAGCATGGATTACATCTACCTGAGGCCGGGCTACAACTCCTTAATTCCAGGTGACAACTCTGTTGCTACAGAGTTACATCTTGAACTGAGTGGGTCACAACAGGGCCACATCTGCTGTGTGCCAGGAGGCAAGTAGTGGATACTCGGTGATATGTTGAGGTTAGGTTGACATCTCGTACCCCTAATTGGATGACAATGTAACTATCGCCAGCATGTGAGTCGGATTTAACGCACCCACGCACTTCCCTGTCACCTAATATGGGCCTTGCTTGAACTTCAATATTTTGTGGTTCATGAATTCTCCTCCCTATTGTATGTGTATGTTACATAGCGTTGAATCATCTCCTCCGGTGATTCATGCGATGATCCTCATGATTTACGCTTCCACCAGAAGCCATGGAACTTTCAAAATTTCTCTTTGTCTGCTCTTCAGTGTGGTAAAATTAAGTTGATTCGGAGATCAGAAAGGTGTGTAGTTGGTCCTATTCATATTCAGGTCTCACGAGAAGTTTTCTCGTACCACGTTCCTTGGAATAGAATAAAGAACATATGAAATGTCTCAGCTATGTTTGAGATTGGCATGCAGAGGAGTTACTGTCAATTTGGAATGTTGGATGCTGTTTTCTGGACCAACAACAATTACTTCATCCTGGGTAGATGTGAATACGACACACTTCGGCCCAATGAGTTGAAGGCTTGAGGACTTGGATGGATTCTCATCCAGACTAGAATTTAAACAAATCTTAATTGAAGACCAGCATACTTCACAAGTTCAATGTACCAACCCAGCATGGACCATTCCACTCTTGGTTTGACACAGATGTAAGCGAGCAGAGTTGGGACGAAGGCAAAAGTAGTGTTGATCAAGGCCACATTTCTGCAGACGTCGATGTCCACTGATCAGACCAGATAAACAAAGAGAGTTCTATGATGATTTATGCCCTATTTATGCAACTTTCAATTTTGCTGATCAAGAGGTCAGGTGACCATGTCTAGGCCTTCAGGGATCTTGGGCATCTTGAAAATGCAAGGACGTAAACCAACTCAAAGTATGAAGATGTGAGCAAAATATGCCAGATGTGAACCCAGAATGCAGAGGTTGTGAGCTAAAGAGTGAGCAGTTGTGGCCATGGATATGCCAGTTGCGACCATCCTACCACACAGTTGCAACCAACCTGCCACACAGTTGCAACTATTGGTCGAGTCGGATGTAACCCATGGACTGAAGTTGTTACCATCTTTAAAAATGGTGTAGTTGTAATCAAAAAACCCTGTTTCTGACCAGATGTATGCATTTATGAATTTTTGGACAGTATATGTGCCATACACATATACTGTCCAAAAATTCTTGAATGGTGACATCTACATAGAAACAGTGTTTTTCGAGTGCAAGTACACCTCTTTTCAGTGAGCTGACAACTGTGCAACCAAGATCACAAAAACCTCGGCATTTGGTCACATCTGGGTGCACCGCTGGGTCACACTTCAACAGTTTCTCATTGCACTGAGTCCCGCCGCTCAAATTGATGCCAACACTAATATTGAAACTCCGACAGAATCGAGAAACGGAAGGCCAGCCGTTCTGCAGTTCATGAGTTCCAGATAAGAGTGGAGGAACTTTCGTTGCTTAATCATTGGTGACGCAACCTATATACGGCTCCCAAAGAGATGGGGAGTCAGAACAATCTGGCGAGGAGCATTGAATGGTCGAATATTGACCATTCGCAGAGTCCTGAGGTGGATCGTGCCTGAATAATATCTAAAGGCATTCATAAGGCCACCTGAATACCAATACATCTTTCTGAGGACATAAATTCTATGGAGGGACACAGGAGAGCAACAGGAGAGGCGCAAACATAAATTGATGATATGGCACTTCATGCCAGTCTCCGGCAATCAATTCCGTCTTGCCGAGATGTGATCGAGGGAGATGCGACCATTTTCACCTCAGTTGGAACCTAACTCGAAGATGCAGCCTATTCACCGGTTGTGACCCAACCAATCATACTAGTTGTAAGTTGCTCGTAAAAACCCTGCGGAAAAGTCATAAGTTTTGGACAGTATATCGCCCATAGACTTTTCATTTTTTTGTCATCAGAGGCCACCTCCATCATCTCGGGGATTTGTACGCGCCCATTGGAGGCGGTCAAAGAGGTTATCAGAACTTTGTCAACGGACTTGATGACACTCCCCATCCTCAAGCCCACCTTCCCCTCCAACGAAGATACCCATTTCTCACTCAGGCACTTTCCAGAAAACGGGGACCAACACGAGTTCAAACAAACACTACACAATCGAGGAACACGGAACAATGGGAAAAATCAAACAAATTACGTGGCCGTACGAAACCGAGACTTCTTGGGCCTCGCGGGACGGGACCTCGTACGCCTCACGCGTCCGCCTTCGCAAAGATCCACTGATTCTTGGTGTCAGTCGTGGTCGACGCGAGGGTGATCTGGTCCGGAATCAGAAAATGCAGATGAAGAAACAGAGGAAACCCTACGGGAGTACCGATCTCGCCATCCGCCAGACCCCAAACCAAATCCGCATCGCTAGGCGAGATTCTAAGACCGGATGAGATGAGAATAATCAAGAATTTCCGGTGCGTTGAGACTAACGTGAACTGGCCCTTGGTACGGGTTTCCTTGATGATCCACTGCTGGTTGCGGCTGCGTCCGCTGACAGTGGCACCCGCCTCCGCGCGGGTCTCGCAAGCTGCGTAGTTGCTGAACCCGTGGTTCTTGATGGTGTATTTCTTGTTGCCGCCACTGAGCAGTGTCACATTCCACTGGACCATTCATTGAGTCGAGGACCCCATCGAATGATGAGCGATGCATACCTTCTGGTTGGCCGTATTCGCATCCGTCCCGGCGACAATGTCGGTTTCGTCGTTTGCATCCGGGAGGATAGCGAGGTTCTGGAACTTGACGTTGGTGATGGTGTATCTGCCGGTATCCATAGTGTAGGTTATGAAACTGAAGTTTGGGAGTAGAAAGAGTTGGCAACCGAGGCTTTGAGGCACTGTATTTATGGGAAACTGGAGTTCAGGGACCAAGATATCATGTCACAAGAATGGCGTCAATGGCGCCATATTGCCCTGGATTAATAGCGGTGCCTCAAAATAATAATCTAGAATTGCGAATGACCAATATTGGCAGCATGTATGGCAGCCTGTGGAAAACGAATGAACGGGTTAGGAGGCGCGCGTCTATTGTTCAGACAGTACCTCCATAAGTAGTAGGACACCTGTGTGGAACATAATTGTATTAGCGGAAGGCACCACGACCAAGAATCTGGCATTCTCAACGACACCAGGGCCGCCCCAATCGGGGCAGTTGGACGGGGGTGCACCAACCGGATGGGTGCCAGCAGCATGGTTGAACCTGCAGAGATGCGAATACAGTGTATAGGCAGATATCGTGCAGCGGGGAGATACTAACTGGATCGGGTAGGAGGCCTCCGAGTCCCGTTCTCTCCATCAATGATACATGGTATGGACCAATGGTTCGGTTACAAGGACTTGTGGCCAATTCGAGGGGCTCCAATGACGCTGTTGGCTTGTAATCCGTGAATGACAGTTCACAGATAGAAATGCAAACTTCAGGCGACAGAACGTATGTTGCGCAATTAATACAACTTGGTAGATCCGCGCCTATAATTTAGACAGTACCTCCATCAGACGCCTGTGTCGAATATTTGAGGACCCCGCAACAACCCCAGGAGTTTGGTATTGTGAACGACACCAGGGGCAACGCACAGCACATCATGGCAGTTGCACAGAAGCCTAGCATGGTATCTACAGAGACCGGACGAAGGGCTTCGATAGCAGATATACGCATGAGAGGCCTGATCTCGCGGTAGAGTTACAAATGCCCCTCAATTATTCTGTAGATCGGAATGACTCTCGACGGAGGGTGTCCCCATGGGCAGTGGCAAAGGCGCCGAAAGTTGTTACCTCCTTCTTTGCTTTTGGGGTACCCCAGGGCCCACACTTCTGCGTTGCACTTCCCAAAGCTGTACTAGTCACGAGTACACCTTCCAATATTGTGCCTGCGCCAATTTTCAATCAACTCAAAGTAATGGGAGGGGAACGGGAGGCTGATCGGAGCAGCGTACTGACCGAACCCGGCATAGGACCTCCGAATGACGAACAAGTACTCGGACCGAGTCCTTGTTCGGATCCGGAGATTTGCCGAAAACGAGGTTCCGCCGACGCTGGGCGCTACTGCCAGGTGGACATGTCACACCAACAAAAGCGAATGTTCGGCTCGGCTGAACATGTTGCCGAAAATGATGATTTGGCCTCAAAAAAAACTGGGTCAAAAATGCACTTGAAAAGAACACATTCAGGTAAGCTTAATAAGTCACCTAAATAAAGGAATTCAGCAGCACATTCAGCTGGGCTGAATATGGTCATTTCGGCCGCAAATTTTGAGTGCTTGAAAGTGAGACTGAAAAACATTTAATGAGCCGCAAATTCAGACTGCCTGAAAACAACAATGTCGGTGTGGCCGCAACTGTAGCTGAAAGCAATGCTTTCGGCCAAACATTGAGCTATGCCGAAATAATGACATTTGGCACGACCGAGATCACGACCGAAAACAGTTGTTTCGGCTGCAGACAAAATAGCAGCCAAAAGTTGTTGTTTCGGCTTGAGCCGAAAGTGCGGCTGAAAGTGACACTTTCGGGACAGCCGAAAGTGAGCGGCCGCTGGCGGCAGTTGGCGGCAGCTAACTGTGGCAGTGCAGCAGCCGCTGAGCAGCAATGCAATATACTAATAATTGGATTATAAAGATTATAATTGTATGGCACTTATCCCACCGATAAAAAGCAGGGGTAGTTTGGCACCATTGAGATCGAGGTTGTGCAGCCTGGTGCCGCAGTGTGGTCGAATAAATGTTTTGCACATATGAATGTTTCCCAAATTTCTTTCCCCTGAATTTGTTTCATTTAATTTTTTTTTTTTGCCCTCGAGAATATCTTGTTTGTTTTTTCAACCAATAGTTTTGGTCATGCACTAAAAAAAAAATCCCCAATTTCCCAGTCAGAGGCTACGGCTGCTAAGCGGCAGCTGCACTGCCACAGTTGGTGGCCGCCAACAGCCACCAGCGGCCGCTTATTTTCGGCTGCCCCGAAAGTGTTACTTTCAGCCGCACTTTCGGCTCTGGCCGAAATAACACCTTTCGGCTGCTATTTTGGCTGGACCCAAAACAACTTCTTTCGGCTCTGACCTCGGCCGCGCCAAATGTGATTCTTTCGGTATAGCTGAAAGTGTAGCCGAAAGCAATGCTTTCGGCTACAGTTTTGGCAACACCGAAATTGTTGTTTTCAGGCAGTCTGAATGTGCGGCCCATTAAATGTTTTTCAGTCTCACTTTCAAACACTCAAAGTTTGCTGCCGAAATGACCATATTAAGCCCAGCTGAATGTCCTGCTGAATTCCTTTATTTCGGCACCTTATTAAGCTTCCCTGAATCTGTTCTTTTCAAGTGCATTTTCAGGCCAGTTTTTTTTGAAGCCTAAATCCTCATTTTCGGCAACATGTTCAGCCAAGCTGAACATTCACTTTTGCCGGTGTGTGTGCCATAAAAGGTGTCCTCCTTTGTGGCGTTTAAGCGCCATAGAGGTACTAATCTGAGCGATAGGCGCGCGTCCTTCAACAACCGAGGTACGAGGATCCAGTTATCTACTTTTTGAATCGTCCGTGTACGACAAACTCCGCGCGTTTCACAAATTGTGGTGGCGCAACACACCTTCTGACGCATGAAATTTTCATTATTTCCGTCTGGAAGCTGTGAACAGCGTTGGTGGAGCCGCTCATTCCCGGTATTGGCAGTCGCGGTCCTTGAATTATTATTAGAGTTTCTGGAAGGCCACTCTCATCGTCCCTGTGACACTTCTATATTATACCTGGGCCACTGAATTGGGTGTCACCTCCGGCCATAAATACGTGGCATCAAGCCCCCACGTCGGCAAATTTCCCTGCTCCCAATCTCCATTTTCATAGCCATACCACTCCCTCCTGATACCCGTTTCCATAAAATAAATGCCGTCTAGCTTCAGGCAAAATGAAATCTTTACTTGGATTCGAAATCAAAACACACCCCGCTTCCGGCGACTGCGTCGGCTTTTGGCGCGCGTTGTAGTTGTATACGTACGTCGGAGAGTTGCAGTGGAGGTGGGGGAGACGCGATTTCCGACGGTGGATGGTATGACTTCTCCTGTATTTTCGTCGGGTCCGGAACAAGAATGTAATGGACGGACAAAACATACCATGAATGCCGGGCCAGCACGGAATAGTGACTGAGGGGGATCGCCGTGGAAGAAGAGGCCCTTGGTGGGGTCATCTGGAGCTGTGATTTATTCAAAGTCAGACTCGGGCCCAAGAATTTAAGACAAAGATGCACCCCCGACAGAAAAAATATTCTCCGAGTCCGGGTGCCTTAACCCGCGCTTGGGCGGAGGAGGGGGCGTGCACGGGAATTGTATTCGCGAAATGAGGGAGAATGGGGTTTGGGAACAGGCGGATGCATACCGACTCCATCGTCTTCATTGGAGAGCTGTCGTCGTGCTGGAAAAAACCGTCAGAGTTGGCCCCACCGAAATATAAACTGGTTGAAAATGAAACGTGGGGCTGAAGGGGAGAATGACAACATACCAGCTCCCGGCCTTCCTCCCGTTTTCAATAAATCAAGATCAGAGATGAACGCAACGGGAAATTCAGTGAGCGCACCAGGATGTACTGCAATTGAGTTTGTGCGCGCAGGCGATGAGGTGGCCTGAAACTCCAGGAAGTGGAGCTTGTTTCCGAGTCTGCGTCCGAGTCGGAGGAGATCTGAGGAAAAGTTAGTTGGGTGATGATATATAATATCAATTCGAGCGACACGCGTGATGTACGTTTCGGGTAGGAACCGGAGCTGGGTTTTCTTGTATTTCGCGTAGGTTTATTAAAAACAGTAAATCTGTAGTGGATGAGGTTGGAGATTGTATTATGTGACCTCAGAAACGGGATGACGTACCGGAAGGCAATGCACGCTTGCTTTTCGATGCAGCGGAAGAGTCCTTTCTGCGGTAGCAGGAGCCACTGTATATACATAGTTCAACATTATTCAAGTGCGAAGCAGAATCAACAACTTACAATTATATATGCGCATCTCCCGCCACGAGGACAAGAGACTTGAGAATCGCACGCAACTCCAGCGCCAATCTTCCGTGTCCTTGTCGAAGCGAATCCATAGTGCACCGAAGTAAGCGTACCATCCGTTCTCGACTTTGGAAACTCCGTTGAGGAACCGAGAGTCAAGCTTGTGTGACAGAGCTTTCATAATGACCTCGGAAGTTGCAGTATCTTACGCGGCCTAAAAATATGATTTGTGTTAGTACTATTTGGCGTTTACCTGGAAGCTAGCTGTGATCTTCAGGAAGCTGATTGGCTGATCATACATAGCGTCCCTCTCTAAATATCCGTGAGCCTGGACCGCGATAGCGCTGGCATGGACTGCGGGCCGTCCTCTTCTGCTGTCTCCGAGAAGCCTTCAGATCAGTTGGGCGGGTCGTGCAGGCGGGGTGGCAGGGAAGAAAATTTGTGATCGGATATGGCTATTGGCTTGGCAGACTGTTCGGCTGCCCTTGGAGCCATCGCGGGGTCGCTGAATCGTCGACGGTCGACGGGCGAGGAGACGAAAGAAGCAAGTTGATTGGCAGTAACACCGCCACTGTCGCGTCAACACGTCAACAATACCCCGTGGGGTAATCTCGTTTGATGCGAAGTTTGGCTTGGCAAGTTGATCTTTGAAACTGCCCATGCCTTTTAATTTTTTGCTGTCGTCCTCATGACTGTCGTCTGGCAATGTATCTGCCAGGCCACAATGAAGATTGAAATTCCCCGTGTCCGCACCTGTGCGTATTTTCGGGCCACGGGACTAGCTTGTGTATATGATGTTGTCAGTGCCCACTCTGGTGAAGTGGTTAATGCCTCCCTTTGTATTTTGATGGGAAGCGGTCGGAGGTCCGATCTTACCGGGCTCTGAGGCCGTGCCTTCGCGTTGGCGAGATTCTCCAGGGTGCGTTTGCTCCGTGCCATGCTGGGTTTCAGTTCAGGTTTTTTTCTCATCCTCTTGGAAATAATATTTAAAAGTGTCACCCGTCTGGGTGAATGGAACTATGACACGACACATACAACTCTAGTCACATCGTATTCGAAAGCCAAGGAAATACAACCTTCTACAATTCACCTGAAAACGTCAAGACTCGTTATCTCCTTGCTTGGCAGGCTTCCGATACATTGACCCGATTCCAGAAGCGCTCCTCAGCTTCGCCGCGGCTCCCCGACTCGCACAGACTATACTGCCCGCCATTTGGTCTGCAGAACACATACAGTAGATGTGGATCGTTTCGCCCGCTTACCACCTTCGCGTCTCTCATTCAGGGATACGCCGAAAACGAACCTGTCTCATCCCACTTACACCTCCTGGTGCCCCTTTCACATACGTACACGTCAACGAGGTTTCCGGGTTGCATCTGGATCTCGGCTTTTCATGTTTTTGTCATCAGAGGCCACCTCCATCATCTTGGGGATTTGTACCCGCCCATTGGAGGCGGTCAAAGAGGTTATCAGAACTTCATCAACGGAGTTGATGACACTCCCCATCCTCAAGCCCACCTTCCCCTCCAACGAAGATACCCATTTCTCACTCAGGCACTTTCCAGAAAACGGGGACCAACACGAGTTCAAACAAACACTACACAATCGAGGAACACGGAACGATGGGGAAAATCAAACAAACTACGCGGCCGTACGAAACCGAGACTTCTTGGGCCTCGCGGGGCGGGATCTCGTACGCCTCACGCGTCCGCCTTCGCAAAGATCCACTGATTCTTGGTGTCAGTCGTGGTCGACGCGAGGGTGATCTGGTCCGGAATCAGAAAATGCAGATGAAGAAACAGAGGGAACCTTACGGGAGTGCCGATCTCGCCATCCGCCAGACCCCAAACCAAATCCGCATCGCTAGGCGAGATTCTAAGACCGGTCGAGATGAGAATAATCAAGGATTTTCGGTGCGTCGAGACTGACGTGAACTGGCCCTTGGTACGGGTTTCCTTGATGATCCACTGCTGGTTGCGGCTGCGTCCGCTGACAGTGGCACCCGCCTCCGCACGGGTCTCGCAAGCTGCGTAGTTGCTGAACCCGTGGTTCTTGATGGTGTATTTCTTGTTGCCGCCACTGAGCAGTGTCACATTCCACTGGACCATTCATTGAGTCGAGGACCCCATCGAATGATGAGCGATGCATACCTTCTGGTTGGCCGTATTCGCATCCGTCCCGGCGACAATGTCGGTTTCGTCGTTTGCATCCGGGAGGATAGCGAGGTTCTGGAACTTGACGTTGGTGATGGTGTATCTGCCGGTATCCATAGTGTAGGTTATGAAACTGAAGTTTGGGAGTAGAAAGAGTTGGCAACCGAGGCTTTGAGGCACTGTATTTATGGGAAACTGGAGTTCAGGGACCAAGATATCATGTCACAAGAATGGCGTCAATGGCGCCATATTGCCCTGGATTAATAGCGGTGCCTCAAAATAATAATCTAGAATTGCGAATGACCAATATTGGCAGCATGTATGGCAGCCTGTGGAAAACGAATGAACGGGTTAGGAGGCGCGCGTCTATTGTTCAGACAGTACCTCCATAAGTAGTAGGACACCTGTGTGGACTATAATTATATTAGCAGAAGGCACAGCGACCAGGAGTCTGGTACTCTCAACAACAACAAGGTCGCCACAATCGGGGCAGTTGAACGAGGGTGCAGCGACCGGATGGGTGACAGCAGCTGGCAGCAGCACGGTTGAATATGCAGAAAACAAATGCAGAGTACTATATGTTTTCGGGAATCGAGAGGTGAACAGTCCTGATCTTGGGACCGAGGAAATAGTATGGGCGGATATCGTGCAGTGGGGAGATCCTAGCTGGTACTAACTGGATTGGGCAGAAGACCTCCGAGCCCTGTTTTCTCTATGAATGATGCATGGTATAACCTGATGGTGCGAATTCAATGTACCACGTCACAGGAACGGCAGCGATCGTGCCATAGTAATACTATGGGCTGTAAGATCTATAGAGGCGCCTCCTAATGATAAAGTAGGGACTTATTCCAGTTGCATATTGGCTCGGGAGACGGGCGCCTATCGTCCAGACAGTACCTCCATTGCGCATAGGGTGCATAAACTGAGTTTGGTACTCTCAACGACACCAGGGCCGGCCACCATCTTGCCAGTTGAACGGGACAGTGGTATGGCTGAACCTGCCGAGGATTAAGGGAGGGATAGATGGCGGAGATCGTGTGGCGGGGAGATACTACCCGGAACTACACCTTGAGAGACACGCGCCTATCGCTCAGACAGTCGCATAAAGTTGAACACCCGGGCCTGTGTCGAGACCGATTGTATTAATATTAGCTCAAGACGCCCCAACGACCTGGAGTTTGGTATTCTCAACTACACCAGAGGCAATCCCCATCATGGTAGTACAGGAAGGGCGGCGGCAGCTGCAGAACAACCAATGGAGGGTATCTATGGCGAATATCGTACGGCGGGGCAGATGACCTCCGAGACCTTCTTCATCCGTGAATAATCCATATGGGACCAATGGTGCGGATTCAGGGACCTGCTGACAATTTGAGGGGCTCCACCGGCGCTGTTGGTTTGTAGTCCTTGAATGACAGTTCCGAGATAGAAATGCAAACTTCAGGCGACAGAACATGTGTTACGCAACTAATACAACTTGGGAGACGCACGCCTATGATTCCGACAGTACCTCCATCGGACACCTGTGTCGAAGACGATTGTATTTGAGGACCCCGCAACAACCCAGGAGTTGGGTACTGTGAGCAACATCAGGGGGAGCGCACAGCACATCATGGCAGTTGCACAGAAGTCTAGTCTAGCATGGCAGCTACAGCGACCGGACAAAAGGCACCGAATGGCGGATACGCATGAGGAGCCTGACCGCGGGGTAGAGTTACAAGTACCCCCCAATTAATCTGTAGATCGGAATGACTCGCGACGGGAGGAATTTTTGAGAGTGCCCCCATGGGCGGTGGAAAAGGCGCCCAAAGTTCCCTCCTTCTTTGCTTTTGGGGTGCCCTGCCACCACATACTTCTGCGTTGCATCTTCCAAAGCAGTACCCGTCACGAGTACACCCTCCAATAGTGTGCCTGTGCCAATTTTTAATCAACTCAAAGTTACAGCGGGAGGGAAACGGGAGACTGGTCGGAGCAGCGTACTAACACCAACCGAACCCGGCATAGGATCTCCGAGTGACGAACAAGTAAGTCCCAGTTCGGATCCGGAGATTTGCTCAAAACGTGAAGCGCTCCGCCGATGCTGGGCGCTACTGCCAGATGGACATGTGCCATAAAAGGTGTCCTCCTTTGTGGCGTTTAAGCGCCATAGAGGTACTAATCTGAGCGATCGGCGCGCGTCCTTCAGCAACCGAGGTACGAGGATCAAGTTATCGACTGTTGAATCGTCTGTCCACGACAGACTACGCGCGTTTCCCAAACTGTGCTGGCGCAACATCTGACGCGTGAAATTTTCATCGTTCCCGTCCGGAAGCTGTGAACAGCGTTGGTGGAGCCGCTCATGCCCGATATTCGCGGTCGCGGTCCTTGAATTATTATTAGGAGTTTTCGGAAGGATCAAGGTTCATCGTTTCTGTGACACTTATATGTTATACCTGGGCCACCGGATAGGGTGTCACCTCCGGCCATAAATACCTGGCGTCAGGCCCCCACATCGCCAGATTTTCCTGTTCCCCAGTTCCATTTTCATAGCCATGCCACTCCCCAACACCGGTAGATACACCATCGTCAATGTTCGGTTCAACAACTTCGCCGCTCTCACCGATGCAAACGCCGAGTCCGACATCGTCTCCGCAGCCGAGTCAACTGGACTTGGAGGCGAGAAGGTGCCCATTCCATTCCTCCGTCGGCGAATAAAATTTCACTTACTGTTTGCATGACTGCGATTCAGTGGAATATCACAAAGCTCAACAATGGCAGATACACGATCAGGAACCATGGCTTCACGACCTGCGCATCGTGCGAAACACGCCCGCCCAAGGGTACCAACCTTATGGGCGGGTATCGTAATGACCAGCAATGGATCATTAAAGAAACCCGTACCAAAGACCGTTTCACGTGAGTCTCAACTATAAATACAGTGGCTCCAAATCCCTTGTTTTCAATCCATCCTGATTTCGACTGGCTTTAGAATCTCACCCACCGATGCCAGAGAATTGTTCTGGAGTCTTCGGGACGACGAGATGAACACACCCGTAAGTTCTCAATCTGGTGTCATTTCTCGACACATTTCACGTTGCATAGATCGTCCTCGCGGAAACCGCGACCGACCAGAAGAATCAATGGACTTTCTCCCGCGACGAGGACAAGTCGGATTCCGACTCGGAGGGCAAGGACAATGATGAAGACGAAGACAATGATGAGGATGAGGATGAGGACGAGGATGAGGACGAGGACGAGGGTCCGAGTCCAGTCAGAGGGAAGCGCACAAAAAGGAGAGACTCAGGTACTGGTGAAGAAGAGAACAGTGACTAATTCCAATGTGCAAATATGGCACTCGTGCCGTTGATCATTTTCGGCAAATAGGTAGGTAGATACGTAGATACGTATATGCGTTCAATCTCATTCCGGCATCTTCGCCGAGTTGACATACATGCTGATATTGCGCTCTTTGTGTCCGTATGTATCCGTATTCGCATTAAATCCTCCGAAATCAAGATGCAATGGCCAACCATGGCCATGGACCGTGGTTGTTGTTCGTATATCAGAGTAATTGAACAATATACATGGCACAATGAGCATACAGCAATATAGGATGGTGGGGGTCAAAGTAAGGCGGTGGGCTGCATACAATTGGACTCCCCTGTCGGGCACTCGGCGCGGCGACAGGTAGCGGAAACGATAGGATTTCGGAAGGTGTCGCAGTGGCCCGGACCATGTCGGGAATGCCCCGTGTTTGATGGCCGGCTGTGGTTGGAAACCATCGGATCAACGTCTACGTGCGTCGAGCTTCGACTCTCGCTCTCAGGCCTCAGTGTCCAATAATCGCGTACTCGCGTGCCCCGGGCTCTCGTGCTTATCTTTCGGCCTCGAACTTTGATTTCCAAAGAGATCCAGACTGACAGTAGTGACACATCTCGTTTCCTTGTGGCGATTACTCCAACTTGCGTCCAACCTCGCGCAACTCGCGCCTATTGGATGTGAATCATTCCCTGCTCTTTATTGGGGAACGTAAAGGCCGACGTACTGCTCATGTCTCCGTGCAAGGGTCCTATATTTTTCTGATTGTTGATGAGTAGCTCAGAATCTCCGTCCAGCCAACGAAGAATCAATTCGGAAACGCGCATAGATTGTTAATACAGGATCTCTTCAAGTACATGCTGAAGCTAAGCCGATTTGGCCGGATGGAACGTAATACCTGTGAAATTCCCGGCGTCGCGCAGAATCGCCGTCTTGTGCGTACCATCCAGATTGGTGACCCAGAGCGAGCCAAGTAAATCCGAAACATAGATCTGCAAATAACCTCCGCTCAGTGTGTAGCCATTTGCAAAGAAAAGACGCATGCATACCTTCTGGTTCGCAGGATCGATACTCAGGCCGATAGTCTCATGGAAGCGCTCGGCGATGACGAGGTCGCTGCGCGGCCCGCTCGGCGGAGTGGACGGCGAAAGCGGGGCAGAGACGTCGGCGCGGTTGAGGCTGTTCCCGAACGGCGGGTCGCCGCGGTCGGTCCAGTAGAGGAATCCGTCGTGATACTCGAGATCAATGGGCTCCGGCAGCCCGTCAAACAATATTTGAACGTCCGTGCGCGCGTCTGCCCGCGCCCCCGGCGGCGGGTCGATGTTTGCGCGGAAGATGCGCCCGCTCGCGTCCTTCGAGCCGCCCTTCTGCGTCCAGTACAGCAGCCCGCGCCGCACATCGAGCGCAATGCCGACGCACCACGTGCGCTGGTCCTTGTGCTCTGCCGGAGTGGAGGCGGAGATGTAGAGCGTCTGAAGGTGCGAGCCATCGAGCTTGCAGCGCTGGATCTTGCCGCCTTCGCGGTCGCACCAGTACAGGTACTCGCTTTGTATGTCGAGGACGAGCTGCTTGGGCGTGTGGGTGGCGCCCGGGGGGACAATGGTGGTTACGTTCGAGCCGTCGATGTTGGAGCGGCTCAGGAAGCCGTCGTTTGCGCTTGAGCCCATGTTGGTCCAATATATGTGCCCTGAACGAAAAATAAATAATGAATCAAGACTGCGCTAGAAGAAATCAAGCACGGACCTTTTCCAGGTCGCTCGTCGATTTGTACTCCGTCGGGACGGCTGGTTAGCCCGCTGACCAGTGTCTTACCCTCCCTGCCATCAATCGAAAGGGACCGCACTTCGCCCTTAATGATATCAAGAAAAACGATATGATCTTTCTCGGCGATCGCGGTGTGGGCGGGGTGCTTGTAAAAGCCCTCACCACTCTTGATACCAAGCGTCCCCGCGTCAACCATCTTCTGAAGCAGCGCCGCGGGCTCAGGGGGTATCTGGCCGGGCCGAACGTGGGCGTAGTGGTTCTCGATATCGAGGGCGACGTCGAGTCCGACGTCGTCAAGCATTTCGAAGACCCCGCGATTTACGCCGAGGACGTCCTTCATGATACCGTCGACTTGGGCAGCATCCGAGACGCCTTGGGCCACGACGTAGAGGGCTTCTCGTTTGATGGCGGCCCAGATGCGGTTGAAAAGTAATCCGACGGACTCCTTCTGCCTGTAATATGCGCAATGAGTCGAAGTTTTCGAGAAAGACTGAAGCTTCCTCACACGTGGTACGTTCTAAGTCCGTGACGCGGTGATTCTCTCAGAAGAAGTGCTACGACTGCGGGATCCGTATAGGGATTAGGCATAATCTCTAGCGGACTGAACAAAGATGTGAATCGGAGGTCGGCGGAGAAATAAATGTACGTACATGACACGGGGTGGCATATAATAATGAGTATTGACGAGCCGCTCCTTATTTTTCACTCGTTCGAACATCTCTGAGCCGGTGTAGGAGCTGCTATTGCTTGCGAGGATGCAATCGTCTGGCAGAATGGCGTCCAGTTCCCCGAGAAGAGATATCTTGAGAGAGAGAATTTCAGGGACTGACGGGTGAATTGCATAAATCAGCAACTGAGAGCCACGAAAATAATAATAATACGATGCTCACCGACTTCAACAACAATCCAGGCATTTTTGATAGCTTCAGAGCGATCCTGGAACGTTGCCAGTTTCCCAGGCTTGCCATCGGGAACGCGTGCGGTGATAACTTCTGCAAGATTCTCAGATATGTACTGAGAGGCGTCCGTGAGTGCCTTGGCGCTGGGGTCGCTACGCTCAGGAATCAGCGTATGAAGGAAATTCTTTCGGGCTCTAGCTTTACACGAGGTGAACAATTTCACCCTGGGTAAGCCACATCATCGCGATGCGACGTCCTAAGGTTCCTGCGCCAAGGACCACAAAAGGTTTCCCAGAAAGAGAGGCTGGCTCCTTGTAAGGCATAGGGATAGAAAGTTGAAGTCGTCACCGCAGGGCGAGACTGATTAAAAGGCGGCGAAATTCCACGGAATCTTGAATGCGCCGGAGATGAGACGGTGTACGGGTGAGTTGCGGGAACCGTGGCGTACGCCACAGCGACATCCATGGGAGAATGACGAGAGACCGAAGCCGGCATTTTCCGATTGCCAGATAACGCCGAAGAGCATGTGACACGTTGCCCGTCATTTACGACCCCGGTTCTTCGCCTCATTGTCCCCGTAAAACCCTACTTCTCCTCCCTAAGGCCGGTCTAGTACTCATGCCACACTACGTGAGCGGATTCTGGGGCGGTTAAGTACCCTGAGTGCTCGATGCTCGACTTCAAGGCGCCGCAATGACTACTATCGTCTTCTACCTGCACGGAAAATCCTCCGACTCGGATGGAATCACCATCGACATCCACAAAGACGACACTATACAACAGCTTCGCATAGCGGTCGCGGCGAAATTCAGTATCGCACTGCCTACTACCATCTCGTTCCACGTGCCCGCAGGACCCGATACCATTCCAACCGACCTCAAAGTTCTCGACACTACTGATGCAATCTTGACTCAGCGTACCGTCCCAATCCTCGTCAGTGGCAAGAAGGTGCGCTTGTCATGAAATTCTCTTCCCTTAGTTTGACCCGGGATTAGGTCCGATCAGTCCCGGGGCCTACTGGAGGCATTCCCTTCATCGGTGGATACAGCGAATTATATCCCGATTTTATGGGGAATTATCAGCGGCTTCTCCAGAAATATGGCCACATCGTACATGTCGGTTACCTTGGCAAAGTACGACATTACATTCTGCATCAGACCCGGAGCTCATGACGTAGGATGTATATCTCACCGACGATCCGGACTGCGCGGGTTTGGTGCTGAGCGAAGGAGAATTTTACAGCAAAGAGGCAAGTTGTCCAAGGAAAATTAAATCGTCTGACATTTCCGCTAGATTGGTGAAAACCACCCGCTCTTCCCCTTGAAGATGACCGTTCCGAACGGTCTGTTCACCGCGGATTCGAGCAACCCACTCTGGTCGACCAGCCACAAGTTCATGATGACGGCGATGGGCGCAAAAGCCATGCGCAACTACGTCCGCACGATGGACCACACGGCCAATCGTCTCGTCAAATGCTTCCATGAGTACGTGGATCATTTTTCAACTGTACGGGCGCCAAATTTCGCACTATAGGCTTCGCGAAAGGGGAAAGAGTTTCGACGCCTTCCCCTGGGCTATGCGTGCAGCTGCGCAAACAATTGGAGAGGTCGCGGTCGGGATCGATTTCAGCATGCTCGATAAGTAAGACCGTTTGATTCGATTAAGAGAGTTAGCAATCTGACAATGGGTAACTACAGCGCGGACAGCTCTGTCGCCGACATCTTTCTCCTGATCGGACGTAACCTCCAGTTGGCTCAAACCCTCTTTCGCAAGGGTCGCGTCTATCGCGCGTTGCCTCTGAATCCAGAGCGGAGAGCCCAGAAAGCCGCCGAGCACGATATGGTGCGCGTTTATTCATCCCCCCGGCACATAGCCGGCTCATCGGATGCTCCTGCAGATCGCGTTTGTGGACGCACACACGCACAGGATTCTACAGGAGAGTTCCAGCAAAGACATGCCTTACCAAGAGGCCGCGGTATCCACAACGAGCCTGCTGGATTACATGGTCCGGCCAAATCATTTCTATTCCGCTTACTCGACACTGAGAGTGAGCGGTATTTAATTCAGCTCCACGCCACGGACGAGGAGGGAAAGAAGATGGATGTAAACCTTGTCCACCAGAACGTCATGACGTTCCTCGGTGCGGGGCAAGTCACGACGTCGAGTGCTCTTTCATGGGTACGCTACCCGGTTCTCCCGTGGGCTTGTGCTTTATGGGATGTTGCAGCTCTGGTTCTGCCTCGCCACCTTTCCCACGCAAGCGCGCAAGTTGTACGCGTCGCTCATCGCCGCGGGTCTGAGAGTCGACAAGGAAATCACCGCCGACGAACTCGCGAAGCTCGAGTATCTGGATTGGGTCGGTTGTTCTCTAGCATGTCCGTGGCATCGCTGATTGGCCCTTGCAGTTTGTCAAAGAAACCCAGCGCTTGTATAACCCGGCTTTCCAGCCCACTCGCCAAGCCCAGAAGGGTTCGTATTCGAATGTCTTCGCTCGAACGTGAATCTGACTCTCCGGTAGATGTTATAATGCCCGGAGGCATCCTCGTTCCGAAAGGTGCTCAAGTTACGGTCGCTCTGCACTCGGTTATGATCAATCCCGAGCACTGGAAGGTACGTGCCTGTGCGACACCGAGTTTTTAAATATTGAATACCGCTGTCCAGGATCCCCTCACGTTTGACCCAGATCGTTGGGGCACGGAGGATGTTCGGAAACGGCACAAGCACGCTTACATTCCCTTCGCTGCCGGTGGGTTCTCACATATCTTTGTCCGTCCTTTTGACCGATTTTTTTGCAGGAGGGCGCGGCTGTATCGGGTTCAACTTCGCCCTACAAGAGATCAAGATTGTTCTGGCACGGATCGTCTTGAATTTCCAAATCGAAAACACAACAGAGGGCGCTGTCATCTACGATCCCGATTTCTCACTCTACCGGCCCCTCAACCTCAAGATCAAGCTTCACAAGCAAATCGATCCCTCTGAATTAAAGTTGGACAAACCGCCTGTGGAGGAAAAGACGCAGGCACCGCAGCCGTCCGTCGGCATCAAGGGCCTGCCCAAATTCTGGGCGGTTCACGCGTCGAACACCGGCACCTGCGAAGGAATGGCCGGCGATCTCGCGTCCAAGGCGCAGTATCTCGGGTTTGCAGATGTCCAGATCGTCCCGCTTGCGCAGTCACCGCTGGCGGACGCAAAGAGAACTGCAGAGGTCGCGGCAGGGTTAAATTTCTTCGTTATCTGCGTGGCGACGTACAACGGCGAGCCGCCGGACGCTGCGCTGGCATTCTCTGATACTTTGGATGCGGAGATAAAGGCCGGGAACGAGTCTCGATTCGCGGGCATCAATTACTGTGTCTTCGGCGCTGGCAACACCCAGTGGGGCCCGACTTATCAGGCCTTCGTGAGCACTTCCTATAGCGCCCTCTGGCCACCGGCTGATATATGTCCTCTTTCCTTCCAGCCGAAGAAGGTCGACGCGAATATAGCCGCGCTCGGCGGAAACCGCATTTTTGAGAAAGGCAGCGGTGACGCCAATGGCGATCAGGACGGAGATTTCCAAGGCTGGAGTATACGATTGTGGGCCGGGGTTGCGGCCAACTTTGGCATCGATATCAACGGACCGACTCCCGGAGCGTCGGGTGGCAATATGCTCACCAACTCCGATGAGTATAGTGCCGACTCTGTCAAGGTCGCATTCATTTCGCAATCATCTGCCTCCGGGACGGAGTCGTCCCTGTCTCAACCCCCTGTTCCTGACTTCGTGAAGGCCACTCTACGCTCGAATATCGAGTTGGTGGACGAAGACACGCCCATGCCTCGCGGGATGCGCCTCCTTACCTTTGATATCCCCGACGGCTTCACCTATCGCGAGGGTGACCACATGGAGGTTTTTCCCGAAAACGACCCCGCTGTCGTTGACCGGCTCCTCGTAGCGCTGGACTTTGTCGCCGACGCTGTGTTCACGGTACAGCAAGTGGATCCGGCAGTCAACCCGAAATCACTGGCAGTCTTGCTTCTCGACCGCGGGCGGATCACCCTGCGCGAGCTCCTTCTGTACTACGCTGATTTGTCGGGGCCGGTTCATCGCAGCAGCCTCCAACTTCTTTCTTCGTTCCTCCCCTCCGACAACAAATTCAAGACTCTGCGAGAAAACCTGGGCAACGCTAGCGTGGCCTCGGATAAGGACAGCGCCAATACATTCGCCAAGAAGAATCGAAACTTCGCAGAACTGATCAAGAACAACCCCGTGCTCGCTCAGGCTCTGGACCTTCAGAAGCTTCTCATCGTACTCCGTGCGACTCAGCCCCGCCGCTACTCCATCGCAAGCAGTCCGTTGGTGGACCCTCGTGTCGCAAAGCTGTGCGTTGGTGTGGAAGACAGACGCGTTGCTGACTACGAAGGATTGTGTTCCGGGTTCTTGAAGCGCTCGGAAGTGGGTCATGCAATTTGGGTTAAATCCCGCGCATCGCAAGATTCCTTTCATCTTCCGACCGATCCCTCAATCCCCGTCACAGTGGTCGCAGCGGGCACGGGTATTTCGGCATTCCTTGGGTTTCTGGTACATGATTCATCTTGTTCTGATCATCTTTTTTGATTAATCGTCCGTCATCGCAGGAGCACCGTCGGGCACAGGGAATCAAAACCAAAGGCTCCGGAGGCCAGGCCCCGTTCCGGCTCTATTACGGAACTAGCTATCATGATATGGCGACTTTGAAGGCGTACGTCCCGTTTCCTCGCAAGCGTACTCCCACTTAAACCTGCATCAGAATGGTCCAGGTCTATATTGACGATGGAACTGTTGTCGCTGATGCCGCCTACTCCGAGGTCGACTCTCCGAGGCGCTTCGCGCAACAACTCCTCACGCGGGACGCGTTGAAGATATGGAGCGACCTCAGCAATAACGGCCGAGTGTACGTTTGCGGATCCGCTGCACGAGTTGGTGCGGGTGTGCGGAACAGCTTGATGCGGATTGCGGAGCAGATGGGGGGCGTTACAGATTCTGAGGCGTGGATGGCTGGACTGAAAAAGGAAGGAAGGTATAGCGAGGACGTCTTTGGTTGAGGGTCTCTCTTGTGTGTATGGCCGTATCAGATTTCGCTGCGCGCTTGATTCTTTACCACCTCAGTGGGTTTAACTTGATACGTCGGGAGATGTCTGCTATTAAGGCCCTGAGTCACGGTTTGACTGAGGGGTACCGAATTTCTAGAGGGCGCATTCACAGTTTGGGACACATGTATATGGCGCGACCGTTCCGTCGGATTTAGCTGGATGTAAAGAAGGTGAACAAGTCTGGAATCGATAAGCCTGCAATGTGATGGAAACCTATGGCGGTCAAAGTGCACTTTTAATAATCCGACACTTTTATTGCGAAATTTTAACTTTCCGACACTTTTTTTCGAAACCCGCATGAAGTCCAACGAGCTTTGTTTAAATAAATTGTGTCTTGACATGAAATCCTGTTGAAACCGGGACGTGTTTAACGTGTTGTTGCATGTCAGCATACGGAGGATGGGTGCCCCGGTGTGCCGGTATTCGATCGGGGCTGTTTATTGATAAACGATTGGATTTAATCAATATTCACTCAGTTTAATCCATGTTCAGGTACAAAAAGGGAGAAGTGGAGGGGACTCGAGCCGGCAACTACTGACAGCTACAAAAGGCTGTTTGACGCACAGGCCAACTACACCATGTTGGTGGAATGGCTGTAATGGGCAATCTGCCCGATCCCCAAGGACCTTGGTCATCATCTCACTAATATAGAATACCTCCGAACTACGTAGAATATTCTAGTATACCTACCTCTGTCCTATATAAGGTGGGGTAATTGGCCGATCTCTTCAGGAGATTGTAACCAGCAGCCTAACAGCTCTTGTGCAACCTATTCAAATTACAACACACCAAGATACCGTGATGGTGAGCGTAATTTAGGGTCTTACACCCCGGTCAAGTGTACATGACAACCGAACACTTAGAATTTCAGAACCCATCATGTCCAACAAGTACAATTTCAGGCCGTAAATAATTGTGAATTACTCCTCCTCATCTATAAATAAGGTGGTGTGAATAAACTCCTCTTCCTTTGTCCGCTGGGTTTCAGTGAATTCAATCAACTTCACATCCTCAGCCAAGAGGAAGAGGGCCCCACCAAACTATGAGTTTAAGTATATGCACATTAATCAGCATCATTTAATCCATCCCTGATGACGAATGCGGGTTTTAATCCTTTCGGCGTTGATCGTTAGTCTCTCGTAGACAGACACTTCAACAATAGGTCACTTGGGGTGTGGGCCGTGGCATAGCCCGGCAAAACTCGTACTTATTTTTTTATATAGTAGGGTATCAGGGACAGGCCGCAATCTCATCTACATCTTGACGTCCAAGTTACACACTACTCTGCTCACCTACAAGCTGTCTGAATTTCGATTGAGAGCCAAATGAACATGGAAAATTCAAACTCATTGGCTTGGTTTTGAACATTCTGGTCATTGAATGTTTCTGCAACAGGCAGCATAGAGAACACAATTATCAATGCTGCCATAGAGTGATATCCTTCTATTTCTTTCCTCTGCCTTCTACTCATGGGCATGACAGTGCAAATTCGTTTGAACTCTTTATTCAATCACAGAGGAAATGAACCTCTCATGGGCTCATAGTCACAACCATATCAACCTTCAAGCCCGGATTGAGCAGGTTATGACCCAGGGCATATCTTGCCACATGGCAGATACTTGGTTAACCTTGATAATCTGGAAGGTCAGCTTTTACTTTGCCAGAATTGGATGCACAACTGAGTTCTGCTGCAACAAAAAAAAGATGCCCAAGGTCATACATACAACTGCTTCTTTGGATGACTCAAAACCAAGGTTGATATAATTGTACGCCCTCACTCAGCCAACTCACTGAAAACATTTAGGCCATCTGTTTGATGCGGTGTGTTTCCTGCACATTCGCTTCTCACCGGAACCCATTTTTGTCCATGGCTACGACCTCCAGACTGAAGAAGGTCAGCAGTAGAATTGCTTTTTGTTTGATGTCCTTCAAAATCTAATCCAAAGCTATAAGCAAAATAGGTCAGTATATTCGTTGTCTTCCATAGATGCATATCCACTCACATCTCACCAAGTCATGGAGTTTCATGTGTAAATCTGTTTATCCTACCTTCATGTTGTGCACCTTAACAACTTGAAGATGGAATGCAACTTCAAACATGACTGGCACGAGAACATTGGGATGTAAGTACAGTACGCAGTACTTGCTAAACAACAAACAGTGCAGTTTTGACAGCAGCAGGGATTCAATTGCGCTGGTAACCTGTTGTTGCAGCATAAAGCAGGACTCGGGGGCAGGGCTGGATGAGTGGATTGTCAATCCACAGGAGGCTGACAAGACCCAGAGATTTTTTCTTCCATGAGACCCCTTGCACCTTTGGTGTTCATTAGGGGCAGTCAGAGTAGATGATCAAGGCCAATTCTGGAGCAATTATGCAGGCACTTATGGCCACCAATTATGCACAATTGTTGACATTTAAA
The DNA here is from genome assembly GCA_029448575.1 of Mycena maculata. Taxonomy (NCBI): domain Eukaryota; kingdom Fungi; phylum Basidiomycota; class Agaricomycetes; order Agaricales; family Mycenaceae; genus Mycena; species Mycena maculata. The sequence goes on from JARJLG010000138.1 coordinate 36,824, forward strand.
TTATAAATTAATCATTCCATAACTGTTGCATAATCACCTCCAGAGCTGATTGTACAAAATTCTCAGTGATTCTGAGTATTTTGGATTTATGGTAATCATCCCACGATTAAAATCACTCATAATTGTGTTCCATAATGGTGCCCATAATCACTCCAGAATTGTCTACTCTGACTACCCCTATTATTGTACATGATTGGGTAGGGTTGGAACATGTTAAGGTAACAACTACAATAGGTTCATTCACAGTAGCCCTTTTTCACTCCCTTTTTTCTGCCCTTTTTACATTCCCATCATTTTTTGCCCTGTTTCCCCCCCCCCCCCCCCCCCCCTTTTTCCAGTTTAGCTATGTAAAAAGGAGTGAAAAGGGCAAAAATATCGTGTCTAAGTGCACAAACCATTGAAAAGCACAAAAAAGGCAAGCAAAAAGGGAAGAAAAAAGAGCTACTATGAAACCCCCATCGTAACTCCCTTTTTCTTCCCTTTTTCTTCCGTTTTTCATCTCCTTTTTCCCTCATAGGACACTATAGCTTGCACAACAGGTCTACTAATGACCTTCAACATCTACATGGTCACAAGGAAGCCTGTGGGACTATATTTTGAGCACCAGAAAGTTTTTATGCATAAACTTGAAAAAAAGAAAAGGAATAGAAAAAGGAACAGCAAAAGGAAGACAAAAAGAAACAAAGGAGAGCTGCCAACAAGTCTAATGCTTCTTGCCATGAGCATGATAGAAAAAGCGAATAGAAAAAAAAATGTACACATCGAGGTTCGATCTCAGGACCTTAGAAGTACGCTCGGCATTAGCCGTGAGCACAGCCACTATATAGTCACAGAAAAACTAATGGAATCACTGAAAAGGGCTTCAACACAGCCACTATTTTCCTTCTACTGGAAAAGTAGGACTGATGATTTGAGCAGCTCGCAAAACCCTCATGTAAACTTTTAGAAAAGAACGAGAACTTATTACATAAGTACTCGTAACCTCGTACCTCGGTTTGTTGATCGTCCCGTTCGTTGATTATCAGAGGGTGGACAGATTTCAGTAACACTGGAGCATGGAGGTGCTGGTCCCTTATTGACCTCGGTTGGATCGCATCCGGGCGGGACTTGGTGATATCTGGCTCAATCACTTCATCATCAACTTGGCTCTTGAATTCCTCTTCCTTTGACTCCGGATTTATCAACGACGTTCAAGTAATATTCCGTGTTCGAGTCTCCCACTAGACCTCCCTTTCTGTCTTCGTGCACGTAAATCCCCGTCTAATCCCCGGGTTATTTAATCGATGTCAGATCAATGAACGTGTATCTCGAAGTTTAAACCAACAGACCCTCCCCAGGGCCACGAGGCTGCAAGAGATCACTAAACTTGGGGTGTGGGCCGTGGCGCAGCCCAGCAAAACTCGTACTTATATTTTTTTAAAATGAGATATCCGTGTGACCGGAAACTCCCAAAATCTCAAACCAGGATCCTGGTATATTGAGGGCCCGGGGACCTTCAATTAATTAACTTATAAGCAACACATAAACACCAGAGAAAGAGGAACAGGCAATCAGAAGCTTGATTGTCAATTCCACTACATTTCTGTTGCAGGTGTAGTGAGCAGGGGAAACAAATGCATGCCATTAAAAAGTGCAAAAAAAGCATCTGATCATTTGATGACCTGTGCTCGAGTCAGATGAGGGATGGGTACTGGGGTGCAGAACGTGAAGTATCCGGGTATTGTTCCCTCCTCCATAGACATGGGTATCGGACAACTTTGTAGTAGACAGATATGACCCATGATACCTACAGTGGCGATGAAAAGTTCTGCACACAGGCGATTTAGCGTATACAGCTAGATATAGGCATGAAATCGAAAAACTTTTGGTGAGGTAGATGTAGTGTAGGATGCTCTTAGTAACTGTAAAAAAGAATTGGGGCATTCAGATATCATCTGGTAGAACAGCAAATTGATTACTTCAAAACGCCATCAGTCACAATATCACATCAACATGTTTCTCCACGAACCACCACCAAACCGCGTTCGTCTCACCATTTTCGTCGTCCAGAACATTGTCCGAGGGCTCATTATCCACCTCTAGACACTTCCTATGGTTATATGCACCCCCACAAAGCAATCATGTGTCCTGCGGATGCACGACAAAGAAAACATGGATTTTCAAGAATTGGCAACGAACTCGGGTTCAGTTGATCCACCACATCCTGGAACTATTTCCAGGTTGTCCTCACCGGTGATCCCTACCACTACGCACCCAAATCCGGACGCCCACGTCGATTCCCGGCCGTGACATGCACCACGCCATCAGAATGATCGACACAGGTGAAGCACGCAACGGTGAAGATGTCCGCCAGGCACTTTTCCCCACTGCTCCAGCCTCCACAGTCTGCCAGGCTCTTCGTCAGGAGGGCCAGAATGGTCGCTTGTGTCACGGGAAGCCGCTACTCAGCAAGGTTCACATTCAGAAACGATATGTGTGTGCGGAAGACATGCGCGATCTGTCGGCAGATGACTTTCACGATGTCATCTTCTCTGATGAATTGAAATTCAACCTTTTTGGGTCCGATGGGAAGGAATATTGTCGCAGAAGGCCCGGTGAAGAGTTAGAACCACGGAACGTCAAGAAAACTGTGAAGCATGGCGGAGGGAGTATCATGGTTTGGGGGTGTGACAGAACATGGACCGGGCCGGCTTCACCGTGTCAAGGGCCGCATGAATGCAGTGCAATACTGCCAGATTCTCGAGGAATCACTCCTGGGCATCCTCTCCGACAACAATCTCACTCCGGACAGCATCATTTTTCAGCAGGATGGTGATCCGAAGCACACATCAGGCCGTGTGTACACAGGGTTTGCCGGCAACAACATCAAAATCCTTCAATGGGCGCCATGTTCCCCCGATATGAACATTAGGGAGCATGCATGGGAGCAGCTGGATTGTCAAGTGCACCGCCACGAGGTGCTACCGACGAATTGCAATGAGTTGTGGGCGGCTTTACAGGAGGAATGGGCAAATCTGGACATGGCCTATATTAACCGCTTGTATGACTCACTACCTGCCAGGGTGCAGACTCTGTATAATGCCAAAGGTAGATACACCAAGTACTAATTTAATCGGAATTTTTGGAGCCAGCCTTCTTGAGAACTTCGGCCATTTCGAGACCACTTTGTTGTTGTTGCTATTGGTACATTTTGATCCAATTAATTCACTGCTCCACCAGATGATATCTGAATGCCCCAATTCTTTTTCACAGTCACTAAGAACATCCTACACTACATCTCCCTCACCAAAAAATTTCTCGATTTCATGCCTATATTTGGCTGTATACACTAAATCTGCCCGTGTGCAGAACTTTTCATCGCCACTGTAAATAGGGTCATTCACAATAATCCCTTTTCTCCCTTTTCTCTCCTTTTTCCTGTCAATTTTCACTGAGTTTTTTCTTTTCCACTTAGAGGTGTAAGAAGTATCCAGGTCCAAAAAAATCAGGTTCCCATGTCTAAAGTTGGATGAAAACCAGAAAAAAAATGAGGGATAAGTGGAACAAAAATGAGTTACTGTGAACGGGTGAGCAAGGGGATTTTTGAAAAAGGGGAGAAAAGCTACCCCAGCATCTGGACAAGTTGGTGTCAAGTTTTAGAGGCAATAATTAGCTAAAAAAAAAGGACCAACCGAAAAAAGGAATCCAGTCACCAGGTTCGAACCAACGCCTGTGGACGTCAGAAGTACGCTCGGCATTGGCCGATAGCACAGCCACTATGCAGTCACAAAAATTCTAATGGAGTATCTGAAAAACCCTTCGACACAGCCACTATTTTCCTTGTACTATAAAATCGTAACTGATAATTCACGCAGCTGGTGAAACGGCCATGTAAACTTTAGAAAAGAACGAGAACTTATTACATAAGTACTCGTAATATTGGGGAATCAGGAACCCTGTTTAGATGGTAATTTATGTTGAGACATGGATTGTTTAAACAAAGCTCCTAAGGTTACCGAACCTGCGCACCTGCGTCAGAAGTTGAACAAAATCACGGACGAGAATTGAGTGTACTCAGTGCCCACCTGGACCACTGGAAGGGACTGAACACCGATGCAGAATAAGTAGAATGTACTGCTGTGATGGGGTAGGTAGGTAGATAGTAGCATTACAGGCCCCCGATAGGTCGGTCTGTTTTTTTTTTCCAAAAAAAACGTTGATTTACCTACCCTACGAAATTTGGCCTCCGCTAACTGATTTACCCTATTTCGGACGAAGGTTTGGTTAAAAAATGTCGTTTTGGATCTCAAGTTCAAATTTTGGCTCCTGGTCTGGCACGCGTACGGGCGTTTTCTAACCGATGGACATAGTCCTAAGGGTCCGTGAGCGCCCAGTCTTTGGCATGTGATGCCAACACTCGTTAGGCGCTTGCGGTAACAAAGAGACCAGAAGTCCTGACAGTGGGCTATGTACGCCTGGCAACATTTGAAATGCTTTCTTGGAAACGAACCCTCTTCTCTGATCAATTCCCGGGCCTGGATCGATAATTTCCTGGGACAGCGGGACCTCCCTCATTCTTGTTTAATACTCGAATCCCAGTCACCATTTCGCACATGTGTCAAAGAGTGTCATTCAGACCTTGGGATATTTATACAACATTAAATTACATCTAGTCCGAAATGTCCTTGATCAATAGTAGCCCCGGTTCACCGTTGCCATCTTCGAATCCCCGCCTCGACATCATACAGCACACCGTACCGCCGTATCCGGTCCGGATTCCAGACATAAACCGAAGAGGCGCGGCGCGTCTTCGTCGTCCCCAGCGACGAGCGCGACGCCGCCATCTCCGGTCGGTAGTTAGGAGCCCCTGGCGCGAAACTGAGACCCCTTGTTTCGCGCTGGACCTGGTGGATGTCGCTCGACTGTATCTCAGATAGATACGAGAGCGAAGAGATAGTCCGTACGAGACTCGGTGCGCGAGGAAGTATTGGGGGATCGAGGAAGGGGCTGCGCGGCGGCGAAATATGGACGTGCTCGGGGTGGAATATTGGAGGCAGAACGGGGGGACCGTCTGCTTGGCTCATTGGCGAAATGGCGACGCCGCTGATCGAAATCGTGCGGCGCAGGCTGGTCGGGTAAGCATATGGGGCCTCGGGAAGTGGTGGGGCATTCCGCCACAGGCGGCGGGTCCGCACTACGCGGATGACGAGGGCGAAAAGGATCGTGAGTGCGACGATGAGAGTAACGACGCTTGCGATTATGATAGGGTTATTGATAACAGTGCTGAATGACGTATTAGAATATTATTTCATTGCGAGTTGACTGGACACGCACTCGAATTCCGATGGGGGAGACGTAGTGGACTGCAATGGTGGTGGTACACCTGGTGAGGCAGTGGGCGGCTGAATCGGTGGATTCACGGTTTTGTTTGAGCCAGTACTTGACCTGGTAAATATAATTTCTGAGGATATTTAGTTGTTAAGGGAACATACGTACCCATTATCGGTAGCAAATAGAGTACTAACGGATCTAGTACTGCATGTCAGAGGGTGCAGATGCTAGTTCAGGATCCTCGCAAATGATGCGGGACGAACAGAGTGGCAGTGGGCGGGATGAGGTCCGCGTATACTAGGGCACCATACGATAATAAGATACCGATTACTATACTGAAAGGCGGTCAGCAGGATGCATGTCGCGAGATTCAGCGGACATACGGGAGATTAATTTGGGCCATCGCCGATGGACTACGTTACGGTGCGGAAGAGAGAGAGAGGTGGGGACGGGAAGAAGAAGAGGGTCCGATGTCCGTCATCGATGACCCGAGACTAAGAGGTACACAGCAACACATGATGGATCGCCGCGGTGGGGTGAAACGAGGGGCGGCCTCCCGGGATCTGTTGAGGTGAACCCCGCACCGTGGACTGAGCAGAGACAATCAGGGGACAGGATTAATTATCAGCTTCGCGATGGCCGGTGTAGGCGACTGTCAACCCGGCATCGTTACTGAACAGCGAGAATGCAGCCGGGAGCGACGAGGATCTTTGGCTGTGGCCATCATCAGCGCTTCAAGCCCACACGTACACACGATTGTCAGATCGAGTCAATGAGAGTGCAGAGGCGTCAATGATTGAAGATTCATCCCAATCGATGAGGATGGTGGCCTGGTGACCATGCGCAAGATCCCAAGACGAGTGAATCGGAGCCTTGAAACAACCATCCTGCAGCCTGCCCACTGCTGTTGAAGCCTGCCCGCGGCTGGAGTAATCTATGACAGCTACGTATCATGAAGCTACGCAATGGGCCATGGGCCTACCAAAGTTAGCAGATAACATCAGGTTTGGAGCAAGTAACCGGCTTAGTTCGGAAGCCTGACATTTTGATCCGACTCCGATTTATTCCGATCGGGGTCCTGCTTTGCACTTCCACAAGCTGTCGACTGCAAAGAGGTCAGAAATCTGCAGCGTGTATAAGAACCCACTGACGGATTATGTAGTAGGCGCAGCCTGTCAGTCTGTCACCGATTCCGCAGCAAGATCGCAGCTCTCTGTTCAAGGATGCTGTTCATTTACAGCCGTTTGCAGAATTGATGACAGTAGCCAAGGGGCTGTCGGGATTAAAATTTCGGATATAGGGTGGGGGGGGGGTCTGACCAAGGGTAAAAAAAAACTTTTGAATGTACATTTCAAAGGAGCTTCCCAACGTTCCAAAATGGCCGTAAAACGATAGTCAGAGGGTGGGCAATGTTTCTTTTTTTTTTTCTTTTTTTTTTTTTTGGTGGGCGATGTTTCTGGGCCTCATCGGTAGACCGATTGGGAAATATCACGAGCACGTGCCCACTTGATCTCACCGAAATATGCAAAGAAGCTATTGTATGAATCTTACAGATCTGAATTTAAAGGAATGAAGGGAACAGACTCAAATCAATACTGGTGGACACTATTTACACTCATCAGAATATGAGAGATACTATATGTTTCACTGGCAGCGAAAGGCATCCACATTTTGAGGCCCAAAGGAGGATTTGTAGAGTTCCAACATGCTTAAGGATTGTCTGGGAACACCCAGCAACTTGGGGTGTGGGCCGTGGCACAGCCCGGCAAAACTTGTACTTAAATTTTTTTTAAACGAGATATCTGTGTGACCGGAAACTCCCAAAATCTCAAACCAGGATCCTGGTATATCGAGGGGCCTTCATTAATTCATAAGCAGCACATCACCTCAAAATGAGAGACAGAGGAACAGGCAATCAGAAGCTTGATTGTCAATTCCACTACATTTCTGTTGCAGGTGTATTGAGCAGGAGAAACGATCCTCCAGTCAGATGAGGGATGGGTACTGGGTACTGGGGTGCTAAACATTAAGTGTCTGGGTATTGTTCCCTCCTCCATGGACATAGGTATTGGACAGCTTTGTAGTAGACGAACATGACCCACAATACCTAAATAGGGTCGTTCACAATAACCCTTTTTCTCCCTTTTCTCTCCTTGTTGATGTTCCTGTCAATTTTCATCGAGGTTTCTTTTTCCTTTTCCACTTAGAGGTGTAAGAAGGATCCAGATCCAAAAAAATCAGGTTCCCATGTCCAAAGTTTGATGTAAACCAGAAAAAAATGAGGGATAAATGGAACAAAAATGAGTTATTGTGAATGGGTGAGCAAGGGTATTTTGAAAAAAGGGGTGAGAAAGAGAACCTTCCAGAACTTATATTTCACGTAGAATATTCGGAGGGCTACGGGGTCTGTTCAGGGTACATTTGAGGCGTTGGAAGGAGATAACCTAACAAGAACTGGAGAAAGGAATCACTGCAAAAAGGGCCCTTTTTGAAAAGACCACATGTAGACCTTTTTGATCCCTTTTCTTCGGTCCCTCTTGTGAAAAAGGGAGTAAAAAGGAGTGCAAAAAGGGAGCAAAAAGGCCTATTGTGAAAAACCCTAATGACAGTGACAGTGATCCAATGCCAGGCAGCCAGAACAAATCAATGGATAAAAGTAACAAAATGCCTCGGACTCTTCATTGCAAGCTACTGGAGATCATGTGGGCCCCAGGGAATCCCAGTTGAGGGTAGTACCAGAGAGAGAATATAGTTTGACGTGATTATTTCTGAGATCAAATGGTCTTGAAAAATAAGCTGATGAGATATTGTAGCTACCCCAGCGTCTGGACAAGTCAGTGTCAATTTTTAGAGGTAATAATTAGCTAAAAAAAAAGACCAACCGAAAAAAGGAATCCAATCATCAGGTTCGAACCAACGCCTGTGGATGTCAGAAGTACGCTCGGCATTGGCCGATAGCACAGCCACTATGCAGTCACAAAAATTCTAATGGAGTCTCTGAAAAACCCTTCAACACAGCCACTATTTTCCTTGTACTATAAAATCGTAACTGATAATTCACTCAGCTAGTGAAACGGCCATGTAAACTTTAGAAAAGAACGAGAACTTATTACATAAGTACTCGTAATGAATGGGAGCAACCACGATGGTCGTGATAAAGGTGTGCATGATACGGGTGAGCGGCCCGGCGCTAGGGGTGGGAAACTCCTTCCCTATACGGAAGGAGGGGGAGGGGGGGAGGGGGGGGGGGGGGGGGGCTCGAGGAAGGTCAAAAAAAACTTTATATCCAATTTTCGAATCCCTTGACAGTAGCCAAGAAAAAAAAAAAAGAAGAGTTTTGATGCTGGAACTTGTTTTGCTCATTTCTCCTTCATTTCTGGTCCGATTAGGCTGAGAATAGAGGGGATCAAGAGGGTTTCTCAGGGCCTTCATAACAATACCATACTCACCTCCCAATTCACAGATTCAAGCTTGATGGTTTTTCTCTTGTAATCGATGGATTTGATAGATGTCCAATTTTATAACCCACATATCTCCTTCATTTCTCAATGGAATTACATGAAACTGGGAGCAGATTAAAACCCCAATTCACCTGAATCTTCTATGTGCTTTTGGACTGTCATTGGCCCTCATCCTCCGGTGCAATGTGTGATTATGTTGGGAGGGGTTATAAACAGACTCAGGTACATTCACAATTGCGCACGTCAGTGAGTCACCTTTATTTGTATAATGACAAAACATCGGGTGGAAAATTGGGGCTTTCGAACGCACCCACCCACATGTAATTTCATTGAGAAATGAGGGAGATAGGTGTATTATAAAATCGGACATCCATTAAATTCATTGATTACAAGGGGAAAATCATCAAGCTCGAATCTGTGAATTGGGTGGTGAGTATGGTATTGTTATGAAGGCCCTGAGAAACCCTCTTGATCCCCTCTATTCTCAGCCTAATCGGACCAGAAATGAAGGAGAAATGAGCAAAACAAGTTCCAGCATCAAAACTCTTTTTTTCTTCTTCTTTAACCCTCGCAATCCCTCCAATTTTCAGCCTAATCGGACAAGAAATGAAGGAGAAATAAGCAAAACAAGTTCCAGCATCAAAACTCTTCTTTCTTTTTTTTCTCTCGGCTACTGTCATCAATTATGCAAACGGCTGTAAAGATGTGACCTAGCCACACTTCCTGTCAACGATGTCCTTCCCCACCAATCCCTATGAGCGGCCCCAGGCCAATATGTCATACGGTGGACTCATTTCAATACATGGGTGTTTGACAGCAAGCAGCGCACAATACTTACAGGCTTGGATACGAGACTATATTCTGCCACCTCGATAGTCCTCCAGTAGACAATTTGGATAACTTTCTGGGATATTGTCAGGCCTGGGTGGTACGTCTATTGTCCTGCTCTCCTACCCGGGTACTTTTTTGTGAACTCATTTCAAATTGTGGGCCATCACGACTGCAGAGGAGGCTGTTCTGTTTCCGTTTTTGAACCAGAAGCTGGATTTTTCGGCCGAATTAGAGCAGCATGTCGCTGTTGCGGGTGGACCGCACGACATCATTGCGTACATCGACGTGTCTCGCAGCTCCCCTGCTGAATTTGAGGGTGGGAGGCTCATGGAGATGTTGGAGGCACTGCATGATCCGCTGGTAAGTCTGTCTCGAAGAATATTATAATTACGGGGTTAAATGTGTTGTAGTTCGAGTACCTCTCTGACTCAGGTGCAGGATCTGTCCGCAGGGAACTTAACAGGTCTTCACTGTCGATGAGCTCGCGCAGGTTGAAAGGGACATGATTGGATACTTCGCCTGGCATTCAGAGAAATACATTACGCTGCCTTTCATGCGGAGGTCAGTCACGGGTTCACTCTTTGGGGTTGATTCCCTGGATCTGATATGGCAACCACCCACTTCAAGCCATACTCCCGCCGAGCTCAAGGACGTGTGGCTTTCAACTGGACGCTAAAATGTGTCGTGATTCCATACATGCTTTCGTGGAAGCATTCTGGGTGAGAGGTCTTGTGTATGGGCAATATACTGTCCAAAAAATTAGCACTTTTTTACAGGGTTTTTGGAAGCAACTTACAACTGAAAGATTGTTTTGGTTACACCCTTCAGATAGATTACATCTTTGGCATGGGTTGCAACTCACTAGAAAGGGTTGCATCCTCTTTGGAATCGGTCGCATCTCGGCAAGCTCTCATTGATTGCGGCATATCACCATCAGACTGGCCGGCACGGCATGCCATTAATTCGCGCTGTTATCTTTACCCTGCTGTTCTGTCCAGTGCTACACCCCTGTAGGATGGAATTTTCAAACATTTATGTCCACTGTACTCTGTGGATGTCATTTAGACAAGCTCTATCACAACAGTCTATCAATGGCCGGCAATCTGATGTGTCCAGGTTAAGAAAGGTCCATGGCAGATTCTTGAAATGTGGTATAGGGGATGGTACTCCATAAACTAAAGAACCAAGGGGTTCCTAAGTCTCTCCACTTCTTATGGAGTTCAGAACTGTTTGATTTCCGTTTATGGATTCCGTCGGAGTGTCAATATTGGTGTTGCCATCAATGATGCCGTCAATTATATCTTCGAGACTCAGAGCAACAAGACCATTGAACGGTGGTCAGCGGTGGGGTCAGTTGTAATCTGGGGCGAAAGGTGTTGTAATCATTAAGTGAGCAGGGTGTAACCCATATGCCGAAGGTGCCAACCACCTGAAAAGAGGTGTAGATGTATTCAGAAAACACTGTTTCCATCTAGATGTCACCGTTTGGGAATTTTTGGACAGTATATGTACCATACCTCCTTATCTGCTATTTATATTACGAGTACTTATGTAATAAGTTCTCGTTCTTTTCTAAAAGTTTACATGAGGGTTTTGCATGCTGCTCGAATCATCAGTCCTACTTTTCCAGTAGAAGGAAAATAGTGGCTGTGTTGAAGTCCTTTTCAGAGATTCCATTAGTTTTTTTGTGACTATATAGTGGCTATGCTCCCGGCTAATGCCGAGCATACTTCTAAGGTCCTGAGATCGAACCTGGAGGGTACATTCCTTTTCTATTCATCTTTTTTTCTATCATTCTCATATGCTGTTCACTTTGTAAAAAAAAATAAACACATATCTCTTCTGTAGCTGGGACCATATATTGAGCCACTGGACACCAATATATCGCGAATGGGACAACATTGAAGTTGGAAATCTCGGGTACATCACCATATATCATGAGTTTGAGGTCAACAATATCTAAATCTTGAGTCAGCATATCTAAGGTTCGGGGGCTTCTTGGCAACATTGATGGAGTCAGCAAGGCACTGACGGTGGGTATTGCGGCATTGTGATCATCATCGTTCAAGTTGGAGTTGGGATCATCTGTGCCGATTGGTTGGTTCAGCTGGAATGATTGAACAAGTGTCACACATAGGGAGTAAAACTGGGTGTATGGGCTGCGAAATTCAGTTGAACATCCAGGACTTGACCGGGTGTGCTGTGATGCAGAATTGAACCACATTGATCCTTGGTTGAACAGTGGACAAAAAATTCACCCGAAAGGATATTTATGAATACCACCGGTCTGATTGAATTCGGAGATTAGGCTGTCATGATGCTTTCACCCAGAATGAGCTTGAGCCTGGTGCATCCCTCTGCTGATGTACTCCACTCACTCAGTCCTAGAAATGATATATGCCACTCAAAGTTTATATGACATGTCCCGAGATTTGTGATATATTGGTGTTCTGTACCTCAATATATGGCTCCAACCAGAGAAGATATATGGTTTTATCTTTTTACAAAGTGAACAGCATATGCTTATGGCAAGAAGCATTGTAGTTGTCAAAATGTTCCAACCCCACTCAATCATGTACAATAATGAACACCAATGCTGCGAGGGGTCTCATGGAAAAAAATCCTCTAGGTCTTGTTAACCTCCTGTGGTTTGACAAAACTACACTGTTTGTTGGTTAGCAAGTACTGTGTACTGTACTTACATCCCAATGTTCTCGTGCCAGTCGTGTTTGGAGTTGCATTCCATCTTCGAGTCGTTAAGGTGCATAACACAGAAGTAGGATAATCATCTGCACATGAAACTCTGTGACTTTGGCGAGATGTGAGTGGATATGCATCTATGGAAGACAACAAATAAACTGACCTATTTTGCTAATAACCTTGGATTAGATTTTGATGGACATCAAGCGAAAGGGAAATATACTCCTGATCTTCTTTGATCTGGAGGTCGTAGCTCTGGACAAAAATGGGTTCTGGCGAGACATGAATGCACAGGAAATACAACTTGTAGGTGAACAGAGTAGCATGTAACTCGGAATTTGAGATGTGGACAAGATTGCGGCCTGTCCCTGATACCTTACTATAAAACAAAAATAAGTACGAGTTTTGCCGGGCTATGCCACGGCCCACACCCCAAGTCTAAGTGACCAACAATATCTCCGCTGTAATCTCGAACTCGCTGTGCAATCCAAATCTATATTGGTCATTTAACAGTTCTCGGGGATTCACATCGTTTGAAATATTGCCTCAAACCGAACCCATCCATCATGGCCGGTGCCACTCCGACCAAGTTTATTTGACGTTATCGCTACTCGGTTCTGAAGGTTGAGAGCCGCCGTGAGTCTGCTCTGGGCGAGGGAGACCCGGAAGGACCTCCCTGGAACATTCTACGTATATTATTATAATTATTCTCCGGTTATGTTTTCAGGTGGGAAATTTCAAAAAGTCGGAATCGTGGCCTGTCTGAACCCGAAGGATGCCCAAGGACAAAGTGTGATGAGGCTAATGAAAAAATGACCAAACTCCTTTGTGAGTACTACCACTCACCCTATTTTCTTGACTTCTGCTAGCACAATTTTGACTTCCATCGCTCATCCCCAACTTATCCATAAACAGTGTGGAGCAGCGCCATTTCCAACAAGTCCCTTTTCAGACGCTGTTCCTCATGTCTCGACTCTCATTATTGCTCTATCACTTGTCAGAGCGTCAACTGGCACCAGGGTGGCCATCGAGAAGCATGCTCACAAATTCCAACGTGCTGTTTCAGTCCGTCTATCGAATCTCACGTGCCTGCATACCACTAATACTCTGCCGTCAGATCCATTCAGTTCCTATTCTGTGGGCTACCACAACAGATCATTCATGTGTATGCTCATACAGCATGGTTACGAGCGCAACAAGCCTGCAATTGCGCTGAAGCAAATCAGGCACCTCCAGAAGGATCCCAGCAGCGGGTTCCACTCCTATTTCAATTACAGCCAGGGGCGCGTGTCTCTCGATGTGGTCACACCTGCAAAAGTGAATATACAGCCGGGATTATGCTGCCTAAACGTTACCTGAAAACACCATTTTCGGCAACATGTTCAGCTGGAGGCATTTTTGCCATTGGCTCAGAAAATGCCAAGCCAATGGCAAAAATGCCGCAAGCTGAATAAGTAGCTGAAAAGGATCTTTTTGAGTGAAGATCAGCCGAGCTGAATATTCAATTTGGCCAGTGTGGGTTGAGCAAGCCGCGTTCCTTGGATCATATTGGGATTTAGTATTTCCACGTGTGGGCCGCGGATAGCAACGGGCACCTGGACGTGATTGTTGCCATCATGTATGATGGACAGCACACTGGAATTCATCTGTTCTTCATGCGGTGCCAGACTTCTGAGCTGTACGACAGAGTGCGGAGGATTGCGGCGGATGTTCCCTTCGGCGTGGATCATGATACGTTGAACCGAGAAAAAATCTCAATGGAACGAGTTCACCTGAGCTTGCTGGAGGAGGTAGATATTAGTGAAATATCTTGACGTGAATTCCTATTTTTACCTTCTGCACCTGCATGCTGGGAAACGATATTGACTCGCTTCGGCCACCACAAACATAATATTACTGTACTATTTTGACCAAGTATTCGGTCACTGGTCACAGCGCCCACCGAATCGAATGCTTTTTTCACGGGTCACAGGTCACTGGGGGCGGCGAATATCGGGCCGTTTTGTAAATTTCCAGGGGTAAAAATCGATTTTTTTTTTCACCCAGCACGTTCAATATTGTGGATTATTCTACTGAGAAACCCAGTTTTCAATGGAAGCTCCACTTTTCGGAGAAACTTTTGAAACATCTAATTGAAAGCCCCTCGGACATCACTGATGGATGCAGGGCGGAGTTTCAACCCGCCAATCGGATCAAACCAATGTACTTAGACATAACCACGTCGTGAGCCTGATTGCATTGTCCAGCACACTGGATCCCCAGATTACATTCAATACAGTGGTCCCAGATGTACTCTGCAGGTCCAGGTGTGATACCAGCAGTTCTTGTCAACAGGCTTTGATGTGATTATGTGTGCACGACCTGACAAAATTGCTTTTGACATCTATACAAATCATGTAAGATCTCGATTACTCCTGCTATACGAAGGCCTGGATGTGTATAATTCTGTCTGATTCACTGATTTTACCTTGTGGCTGGCCCTTTCCAGTCCAACCAAGCTGAGAGAAGTCTGGTAAAAGAATATTCCTCTACCCAGAATGACTAGTAATTCACGAAAAGGCTGACAGCAGGTGCTGGAAATGGCAGCTGCACTCGTACTGAGCCAACTAATAGGCAGATCCAGTCTGAGTTTACTTCAGGCCCTCCTGCCAAAAAAGGTCCCAGATAGGTAGAACTTACAAATATGCCTTCTGTAGGCAGGAGGGACACAACCGGTCGAAGCACCCTCTCCGGTTGTGGTTCATCATGTTGCATTGTCGTCAAAATGCTGTTCAATTAATTTACATGTAACTTCATCTAGCTAAGCAATTCTAAAGCACAACAAATCTATGCAGATACAATTTCACAAGATAAAAGCTGTCTGCAACCTGTCTGTGAGGACTTGTTCATGGATTATGAATATGCTGAGAAAGATCATGTGACCGCGTGCCGTGCTGCCGCGTCGGCACCCGCCCGGCCATCTGGCCACGGAGAACCCTTGATATCCGGGTTTCCAAATAACACCGATTTTTTCATGGGGGTTTCCGTTGAAAGCCGGGTTCCTCAGTAGAATAATCCCAGTTCCTGTTATATCCATGCAACATCCCCAGTCTTCTCGTCGACCTTCCGGTAGCTCTGGTAGGTTCCGAGGCTCCGGTATATTACCGGAGCCTCCGAACTATCCGGTACCATCGGGTTTTTACGCAATGAAGGATTACTGAGCGTTTCCCGTTTATCCGTCTTCCTTCCTTTTCACTTATTGTCATACGACTTCTCATCAGTCCATCTGACTTGACTTATTGTTAAGAACCACTCTCCTTCCTTTTATGGAATACAATTAGATACTTAGTATAAATACGTCTTTAATATGTCCTGTACGTCAGATTGATAATTGACGTTGCTTGGCTCACTTTCCTTGCACTGAGTCGTCTCCGTCCTCTCCAGTTCCCTCCGGTACTCCGACTTGTCTTCCTCTATCGGATACCTGCTGGTTAGGGTAGTCACTCACCCTTGACCCCCTGTGGTGTTGTGATCTTCCTTCGTATACGTTCCGGACCCTCCGGCCCTCCGACGCTCCGACATACCGGAGCCTCCGGTCCCTCGGCCATTTACTCTTCGGGTCCACCCCGGCTCGATATATAACAGTATTATCAATCTCACTACTCTGACTGGCAATGTCTCGACTTCCTAATCCAAATCTACCCAACACGGAACAAATCGAACGTTCCAACACTGGTCGGGCTGGTCGGGAACCTCGTCGAGAATCCCGCATGTTCAGCTAGATCGTTCCGATGAGTACTCCGGTCCAAGTTCTCGGTCCGTCGATGTACCCGTCTATTCCGGTATCACCTACCCTTCGATACACTCCGCAATTCACTCGGAGTTCACCTGCGCCGCCTATGCCTTCTCCGACAACAATTCCGGGGTTAGTTCTCAATCCCCGGACTCCCGAGAATCCGGTGAGATATCCGGCCTCACCCCATCCACACCGCGCTGCAGCAATCTCTCGTAGCGTATCTGCCATCGCTGGGCCTCGTATCGTTGAGGTTCCGGAAGATCCCCAGGAGGCTTCTGAAGACTCCGTTGATAAGCCGCGAAATTTGCGAAACCTCAAATTTTACGAATGCATGTCATTCTGCGCTCATCCAGTGGTTGGTGTGAGCTCCAAACATGCAACCAAGAGCCATATTGCATTATCATCCTAAACACTGGCGCCTATGGCTTATTCCAGGAGACGGCACCCTTGAATCACTAGGGGTCAGATCCGGATTAAGGCTTGAAGCCCAAATATCAAAGTCCTGAAACACCCTCTATACGTGGGAAGGCAACCGCAATGCTCACTACCAAAGGGAGAATCATAATATCCACCTCTGACATCTATTGGGACACTGGGAACCTTATTCGGGAGGAAATGCTGAGTTGATTACACAACTTTGGCTTATCCAACACGACGCGACAAGTCACAGGATCAAGGCCTAGACTCAATATTGCTATTTTAAACACCAGGTCCGTGAGGACGCGATCACCCGATAAGCCGCAGACCGGGACTAAGCACGTACTATGTGTTCCTGGATGTTGATTAAGGACATCTGGGGTATCGTTGGAAAGGGAATAACCTATACTATCCAACTAGCGATACTAGAAGTCGGGGCACACACAACAGAGGAAGATATGGGCCAATTACCCTGTTTAGGGGAATAGTGGAACATATAATCCCCTGATCGACAAAGGGTTGTCGATCACCGGATAAACTGCCGACCAGGATTAGGCATGTACTGTATATTCCTGGATGTCAATTAAGGACATCTGGGGTATCGTTGGAAAGGGAACAACCTATATTATCCAACTAGCGATACCAGAAGTTTGGGGACAGACCATAGAAGAAGATATGGGCCAATTACCCTATTCAGGGGATATTTGAACATATAAACCCCTAATCCATGAGGGGTTGAAGGAGTCATTATACAAACATTTAGGAGGCTAGGAACGCCAGGGCGCGCGCAGCTGATACCGATCACAGGCTAATTAATTAAGTAGAATACCCTAGGCCTAGTAATCACGCGTATGTAACAGTTTCTGTACAGTATATAAGGAGGGCAGAACCAGGGAGGACGGCACCGAACTAGACCCGGAGAGCGAGGAGCAATAAAGCCCTTGCGCATAAAGTCGACGTTTGGGCTTGACTCTTTGGCTGTCAACAGGCCTCAGAATTCAAGTTTGGTTTTGGAATAACAAAAGGACCGAACTAGACCTGGAGAGTGAGGAGCAATAAAGCCCTTGCGCATAAAGTTGACGTTTGGGCTTGAATCTTTGGCTGTCAAATAGCCTTGGAATTTAAGTGCGGTTTCGGAATAAGACTTTGTTTGAGGCGTGAGCCATAGTTACGGGGCGTGAGCCATTGTTACGGGGCGTGAGCCATAGTCTGAGGCGCGAGCCATTGTTACGGGGCGCGAGCCATAGTCTGAGGCGCGAGCCATTGTTACGGGGCGCGAGCCATAGTTACAGGGCGCGAGCCAGCAAGTTTGAGGCGCGAGCCAATCATTGTCGGAATAAGGTGTGAGCCAACAAAACCGGGTCTAAACAGCCCACAAAACCAAGCCGGTTCACAGCCGTTATCTTTGCATAGTTGGGACACTTAAATCCACGTTGGGAACCAACCGATAAATTCAGGTTGTGTCTTGAACACCACTTCGAGAAAGCTAGTTGAGACTTAGCCATCCTTGGGGGAACGGGAATTGAATACTTTCGTGACAAATACGTTTACTCGTGGTTTCCTTGGACCTACACTTGTGTCCAAAAAGACCCGAATCTCGTCAGTGTATCTTGGTCGTCAAAAGAGTGTGTGGTGTTGGAGTCTGTCTACCGTCGATTTAGTCGTGCTTAATCTCACTTTGTGAGTTAGGTGTAACTCAGTCGTTCGATAGGGGGGATTTTGGCAGTTGCATTATTCTGACCGTTGAACCTGAGCAACCCTTTCACCGTACATTCCGGAGGTCATGCAGCAAGCCTCCACTTATCGGAGGAGCTTCCCGAGTGTGATCCTGCTCCTTCCATTCATGACGGGGGCAGTAACAACGGCGATGGAGGCGATGGTGGCAGTAATGGTGGTGGTGGTGGAGGTGGTGGTGCTGGTCCACCGCCCGGCCCTCCCGGTGGTCCACCCGGAGGTGGCCCCGGAGGTCCCGGTGGTCCCGGTGGTCCACCCGGAGGTGGCCCTGGAGGTCCCGGTGGTCCCAGTGGTCCTGGTGTTCCAGGAGGTCCACCCGGGGGCCCTCCTGGCGGTCCACCTGCCGGTGGCCCCGGAGGTCCCGGTATACCTCGGGCCCCTCATCGTGTTCCGACGCCTGAGGCCAACGAGGCCTTAATTATGGACACCATCCGGACCTTCCGGGATGCCATCAATGTGTTCTCCGCTCGTCCCGTGGACCTTCCTCCTCGTTCCAACCGATCCAATCTCCGTAATCCGGATACCTTCGATGGATCGGACCCGGCGAAACTCTCGTCCTTCCTCACCCAGTGCTATTTGCACTTCGCGGAGCGCCCGCAAGACTTTCCGGACGACGATGATCGTATTCTCTACATCATTTCGTTCCTCCGGGGCAGCGCTCAGCAATGGTTTTCCCCCAACCTTTACGACCCGACCATCATTCCGGTCTGGGACGGCAACTTTGCCGTCTTCATACAGGAGCTTACGTTAAATTTCGGGCCGCATGATCCGGTTGGGGATGCCGAGGACAAGATTCGCGCGTGCCGGATGAAATCCGGCGACCGGATCACCACTTACATCATTGAGTTCGACTTCCTTTCGGTCTTGACCCGGTGGAGCGATAACGCCCTCCGGTATCAGTTTTACGAAGGACTACCCCGCCGGATCAAGGACGACATGGTTCATCACAACTATGCCAACACCCTCGACGGAGTGAAGTTGGTCGCTTGCATCATCGATGGCCGGTACTGGAAACGCGAGGCGGAGAAGCTCCGGGAGTGTGAACACGATAAACCCTCCGGTTCCGGTGGCGGTAACGCTACCGGAGGTCAATCCGGCAACCCGAAACCCAGTAATCGGAATTCCGGCAAGGGTTCCAAATCTTCCAACGCTCCCGCACCCTCCTCTACTGCTGCGACTGCCGGAAACTCCGGTAACAATGCCGGACGCTCCGGTAACCAGGGTAAAGGCAAGGCCAAATCGTCCGACGCCACACCTGCCGCTCGCGCCTACGCCGACAAGCTCGACGCCAGCGGAAAGATCAAGCAGGACGAACGCGAGCGTCGCCGGAAGAATAACCTCTGCATGTACTGCGGAGGTAAGGGTCACACAGCCGACAACTGCAACAAGCGTCCTGGGCAGGCAAGCGCCAAAGCCGCCCAGGCCTCGACCTCCGGTATGACCACCCAGGCTCCGGCGGCTCCGGCTACGCCGGCCACCGCGGCTGCTGAGTCAAAAAATTGATCAGCAACTCGGAATCCTCTGCACCTGGTCCGAGTTGCGCTGACTCACGGGTGCTCACCGAGGTTCGTCTCAACGCTTCCGCTCTCTTCCCTAATGCCCTTTACGTCTCTCTCGATATTTCCTCCCTCCGGTCGGACATCTCCGAGCCGGAGCTATGCTCTTCCATTTCTCCATCTCTTCTCTCTCGAGTAGTCGCGGGATTCAACTCCCGTGTGCGTGCGCTTGTGGACTCCGGATCATCTCATTGTTTTGTATCATTGAAAGTCTGTGAATCTAATGCGTTTTCCACGTATACGGTGGACCCGGTGCGGGTCCGGTATCTCGACGGCTCATCTTCCATCATCAACCGGATGCTTCGGTTGTTGCTCCGGTTTCCTTCTGGCGAAGTTCAATACATGGACTTCTTCGTCACACGTCTCGATTCCCCTTGCGATCTGGTCCTGGGATACAAATTGGCTCAGCCGCATTAATCCGTTGATTAACTGGTCCGAAGCCTCTATCACATTCCGGCCCGATCCCGTAAGGAAATCCCTGTCGACAACCCCGGAAATTATTCCGGGATCTGCTACAGTAGTTCCGATTACGGACGAGGCACCTCCGGTACAAGTCGTTCCGGCTCCGGCGCCTACACCGACTCCGACGATTCTGCCATCTCCCGCTCCTTCTATGGAGACTCTTGCTCCTTCCATGGAGATTCCGGAGGCCTCCGGGCCTCGTCCTCTCTCTACCCCTCCGCTTGTGTCTCTTGTGTCTGCTGCGGCTTACCGCTCCATCATTCGAGACAAGGATTGTTGTCAATATACAATGCGTGCCACTCCCTCGGAAGAAGCCTGTGCCCGGTTTACTTCCGCATCTGCTCCGGACACTTCCGGAATACCTTCCGAGTACCACGAGTTCGCTGACGTCTTCTCGGAGCAGGAAGCTTACAATCTTCCTCCTCATCGAGAATTCGACCTCAAAATCGAGCTCCTGGAAGGTGAGGAGCCTCCGGTCGGTCATGTCTACTCCCTTTCGCCTACCGAGCTCGCTGCCCTTCGGGACTTCATCGACAAGAATTTGAAGTCGGGATTTATATACCCGACTCGTTCAAGTCATGGAGCTCCTATTCTCTTCGCTAAGAAGAAGGACGGTAGCCTCCGGTTGTGCGTCGACTACCGAGGACTTAATCGGATTACGAAGAAGGACCGCTATCCACTTCCTCTCATCGCCGATCTCCTCGATGCTCCCGGGAAGGCTCGCATCTATACAAACCTTGATCTCCGGGACGCATACCATCTCCTCTGGATCGCTCCGGGTGACGAACCTAAGACGGTGTTTCGTTCTCGCTATGGGTCCTTCGAATTCCGGGTTGTTCCGGAAGGCCTTACCAATGCTCCGGCCGCTTTTCAACGGTTCCTGAACAGTTTGTTCGCGGATCTGTTGGACGTGTACGTCGTCATTTATTTGGACGACATATTGATCTATTCCGATGATCCGTCCCAACATACCGAACACGTTCGGGAGGTGCTCCGGCGCCTCCGGAAGGCCGGACTCTACTGCAAACTCTCCAAATGCGAGTTCAGTGTCACCACCTGCGAATATCTCGGTTACATCCTGTCGCCGGAAGGCTTCTGGATGTCTCCGGACAAGGTTTCCGCCATTGTTGATTGGCCGGAACCCCGGAAAGTGAAGGACGTTCAGTCCTTCCTTGGGTTTTGTAATTTCTATCGGCGTTTCATATGGAACTACTCGGCGATCACGATCCCTCTTACTCGCCTCACTCGTTCCAACGTCCGATGGGATTGGACCCCGGTTTGCCAACTTGCATTTGACACCCTCAAGCACGCGTTTACGGAGGCTCCGGTACTTTCACACTGGATTCCGTTCTGGCAGCTCACTGTTGAAACCGACGCCTCTGACTACGCAATCACCTCGATTCTCTCCATCCTCGGAGATGATGGCGAAATTCATCCCATTGTGTTCCGGTCTCGGACACTCGGTCCGGCCGAACTCAACTACGACACTCATGACAAGGAACTCTTGGCCATCTTCGACGCCTTTAAACACTGGAGGCATTACCTCGAAGGACCGGAGCTTCCGGTCGACGTCGTAACCGACCACAAGAACCTGGAATACTTCGCGACGACCAAAATCCTCACTCGCCGCCAAGTCCGGTGGTCGGAATACCTGTGCCATTTCAATATGGTTATCCGGTTCCGTCCGGGTAAGCTCGGAGCCAAGCCAGACGCTTTGACTAGACGATGGGACGTCTACCCTAAAGAGGGGGATAGGGCTTACAGCCAATTGAATCCTCAAAATTTTCGCCCCATTTTTACTCAAGATCAACTCACCGCGTCGCTCTGGGCCACATTCCTCGAGGAAATTACCCTTCGTTCCTCCATCGTTATGGATGTCGAGAAGCTCTATTCCGACATTCGTGCCCCCTACAACGATGACCCAGCTGCCGTTGCGGGCATTGCTTCCGCAACCTCCGGCACCACTCCGCGCTGGAAACTCGACCCTTCCGGTATGCTCCGGCTCTACGATCACATTTACGTTCCAGTGGTTTCCGGAGATGCTCCGGACCAGCTCCGCATATGTGTTCTGCAGAATTTGCATGATCACGAGTTGGCTGGCCACTTTGGACAAAATCGCACATTAGCACTCGTACGCCGTGAGTACACTTGGCCGGAGGTTCGGACCTTCGTCCGGGACTACTGTTGGTGGTGTGTTCTATGCAAGCGCAACAAAAAGCCTCGGCATCGGCTCCTGAAACCCCTTCCGGTTCCGCTCCGGCCTTGGCATTCCATTTCCATAGACTTCATCGAGCAACTCCCTCTCTCCGGCGAGTTTGACTGCATTTTGGTGATTGTTGATCGGTCATCCAAGCAGGTCATTCTCATTCCTTGCGATACCCACATCAATTCGCCGGAGCTCGCTCGCCTCTTCCTCATTCACGTCTTTTCCAAACACGGTGTTCCGGCACATGTTACGTGCGACCGGGGCTCCGAATTCATCGCTTCATTCTTCCGGTCGCTGGGTGAACTTCTCAATATGGAGATCCATTATACTTCCGGTTATCATCCGGAGGCTGATGGTCAAACGGAACGTATGAATCAGACTGTTGAACAATATATTCGCATCTACTGCTCGTATCAACAGGACGATTGGGACCGACTCCTTCCGCTTGCGGAATTCGCGCTCAACAACGCTCCGAATGCTTCGACCGGCATCTCCCCCTTCTTTGCCAACAAGGGTTACAATCCGGCAATCACGGTCCATCCGGAGCGTGACGTTGCGAACATGTATGCCAAGGATTTTGTCGTTGATCTTCAGGAACTGCACCAGTTCCTCCGGGAGCAAATCACTTTTGCCCAGGAGCGGTACAAGGAAACCGGAGACCGGAAACGCGCTCCGCAACCTCCGCTTTCGATCGGCGATCAGGTTTTTATCCTTGCGAAACATCTTCACACCAGCCGGCCAACTCCGAAATTCTTGGAGACGTACCTTGGCCCTTACGAAGTTATTGGCGAACTCAGTGCCGCTTCTTATACCATTCGGCTTCCGAAATCGTTGTCGCAGGTCCATCCAGTTTTCCATATTTCCCAACTCGAACCGCACGTTCCGAACCCATTCCCGGGACGTGAGGAGCCGCCTCCGGCAGCCGTAGAAATCATCGACGGCGAGTCACACTTCGAAATCAAGCAAATTGTTGACTCGAAGATCGACCGGAGGTTCCGAACTAAGCTCCGGTACTACGTCGAATGGCTCGGATACGAGAATACCGACGATCAGTATGCTTGGGTTGGGGCGGACGACTTGGACGCGGCCGAACATATCAACAACTTTCACCGGCGCTTTCCGAATAAGCCCGGACCCGAATATTAACTCATCACACAAAATTAAAACCAAGAAAAAACAAAATTCATCCAAAATCGAAATACAACGCTCATTTCATATAATTACAAATGTCCTTTTTGTCCTTAGGCCTCCAGGGCCTTCACTCCGCGCTTCCGGACGCTTCCAGCTTTTCCGGAGCCTCTGGCTCCCCCATCTCCTCGTCCGAATCGTCCATCACGAAGACTCCATCCTCCTCGTGGAAACCGGCTGGGGCTCCCGGCTGCAACACGAGGGTTTGGAACTCGCGCACCTCTGACTCCCTCTTCACCTGCACCGGAGGCTCCGGTGCTGGCGATGGAGTGGGCGGTGGAGGCGGAACGGGTTCCGGATCGGGCTTGAATGTGAGGACCGTAACGGTCCTCACCTCCGCAGCCTGGCTCGCGACTCGGGACGTCGCGGCGATTTGTTCTTCGGGCCCTTCCGGCCCCTCCAGCGCCCCAGGCGCGTCCACCTCCATCCTCATGTCCTCCCCGCCGTCCGTGGACCGGAAATCCTCCGGCCAGGATTCGGAACGGGCTCGGGGCGCAACCGGAGCCTCCGGTTCCGCCTCCGAGTCCTCCGACTCGACGGTTTCCACCTCCTTCTCCTCCACCTCGGGGCTCCCGCGCTTCGTCGGGGGCGCATCCTCGTCCTCCTCCGGCTCCTCGGCGACCAGGTCGAGCTCCGCCTCCTCCGCAAGGGAGAAGTCCCACTTGGAGGCCTCCATATCGGCCGCCATCCACCGGAGCATCCGCTCAACCCCAGGCGGCACCTCCCGACCACTCTCCGGCGCTGCGAGTGTCTTGAGAATAAGCTGGCACGCCCGGTATGCCAGCTTATAGCGCAACATGGTGCGCCCCACCTGCTCCCCGAGGTACCCGACGTGGGCCTCGAGCTCCCGGAGCTTCCCTCGCACACTTTCCTTGCCCTCCGCCTTCCGCGCCCTCCGTTCCCGCTCCTTCCGCGTGCGATCGCGCACCTCACGGTCGCTCCGGTCCCCCCGCTCCGTTCCGGCGTTCCGGCGCGTCCGCGAGGGCCCCGCAACCGGTGCGGACCCTTGGCGACAGGCCTCCTGCGCCGCACGCCGCTTGTTGACGCGAGGCGGTCCGAGGGGCCGCGCGCGACTGCACTGGATGTGCTTCGCACGGCACCGGCGGCAGGCGGTGCGTCCCGCCTCGACCACGCACACCTCCCCGCTCTTCCGGCAGGAGTCGCAAACTACGAAAATCAAAAAAAATCATTAGTACCGGAACTTCCGGTTTTCACTGCGACGCACCATTCTCCCCCTCCTGCTCGACGTCGCTGTCGTCCTTGTCGTTCAGCTCGTCCACCTCGCCTCCCCCCTCCGCACGCTCCGGCGATACCGACTTCAGGGTTTCTATCACCGGCAATTCATCGAATTCCGGAGCCTCCGCGTCGAGCGCCTCCAGGTCTCGAATGAGCTGGAGGGCATGAGCGGCCTCCTCATTCGCCACTTCCGCGCGTTGCGCGGCCTCCTCCGCCTGTTCCTGATACGCCGATATAAGGTGTACCTGGCGCTGCTCCCTCTCGTCGTAGAACCGCTGGACGGCCTCGTCCCGCAGCTCCGTCGTCGTTGCGCGCGCCTTCCCCTTCCCGGATTTTTTGCCGTTGCCGGCGTCGCTGCGGTTGTTATCGGTCGACCCCTCGCGACCACTGTCGGTGTTTCCGTTGCTGGACATCGTATTTCGAGGATGGTGTGCCGGAGGTGGTGGTGGTCAAGAAGAAAGAAATGTCTGAGTCAAAACCAACAGCACGTGACTTTTTGATCTTGTTTATTTTCCCACGCTTCTTCATTGTTCGACAAACTTCATTCCTTTTGGGTTCCTCATGGGAGAGGAACCTAAGAGGGGGATACTGTTATATCCATGCAACATCCCCAGTCTTCTCGTCGACCTTCTGGTAGCTCCGGTAGGTTCCGAGGCTCCGGTATATAGCTATCCGGTACCATCGGGTTTTTACGCAATGAAGGATTACTGAGCGTTTCCCGTTTATCCGTCTTCCTTCCTTTTCTTTTTTTTTTTTTTTTTTTTTTTTTTTTGGTGGTACAAAGTAGCACCCGCACAAATAATAATGGATGGCGCCTGTAAGCGTGGAGGGGGTCTCGACCTCCAGGAGAGAAAAGGGGTTCCACCCCCCGGGAAATGCAGTTACGCACGTGACTTGGGGTCGCAGTGTGGGACTCGCATGGGACAGAGAGAAGAAAATATAAATGCTCAACTGTGCCGGGCCCGCCTACTAGAGGGGGGGGCCATGGGAGCTCTGTGTCCCGATACCCACTAAAACCCGGGGATCTCTGAGCCAGTCTTTAGGCAGGGTTGTCTCGTTTAGGAGGGTTCGGCTCCATGTCTGGAGCACCACTTCAGGTGGTACCAAAATTTTGTTCTGGTCGGATCGGATTGTGGCCATAAAACAGTCAATTTTCAATCTCTCATTCATCAGGGAGACCCAACGGTTGTGGACTTCGTGGGTTGACGGGGCTGCTCCTCCATTCTGGATCACACTCTCATTTCGGAGTTTCCAGATTAGGTAGGCAGACTCGGAGATTAGGATCTGGTAGAGCCGGTTTATTCCGGATGGCTTTGCTTTCGTCTCATTCTCAAATGTGGTTAGTGCACTCCCCAGGACCATTCCTAGGGAGGGGGTTGGGAGTGGGGAGCCAAACTTCTTCCTCCACAGCATGTCCGAGAGCTGCCAGATGATGGATTGTCCGGGCCGATCACACTCGAAGAGTATGTGGCGCAGGGACTCAACGCTGCCGCAGTGTGTGCATGTTGCCCGGTCTTCAAAACCAGGAATGTGCGTCCAATATGAGCCTATACGGTGAGCACCGTGGATGCTCTTCCACAGCCATGACTTCACCGTGCCTGAGATATCCTTATGCCTGATGGATTTCCAGATCTTGTCCGGCATTGGTGCATGGCTCGAAAGGTCCTTCAGGAAGTCCTGGATGGCAGCAACATTTGCATTCGTTGATAGACGTGACGGGGCTTTCTGGAGGGCTCTAATTCCTTGATATGCCAGCGCTTGGGTGAGTGTGCTGAGCTTTGCCCCCTTGAGTTTCTCATGCGTTGTGGACAGCGAGACATTTATGTTGATCGAGGTCGCAAGTGCCTGTTTGGATGTGGTGGACGCTTCCCTGCAGGACTTGCGGGTTGCAGCGTCACTCGGCTGAGCGAAAATCGTTGTGTTCTGCCTCGCTCGAAGCTCAGCAGCCAGGGTAGCCAGGGGGGCAGGGTTCGGCACTCCAATCCAGCCATTGTCTTCCCATTTGCCTAGCTGGGTGCACATTGCGGAGACTGCTGCAGTTCCTTTGCTTATGACCCGTAGGGGGGCATTCGCCGGGGTAGATCGGACAGCTACCAGCGCGGCTACAATCTCTGCGCTGCCATGGAGTGAGGCCATTTGCCTGGGGACTATGGAGCAGACATTCCGAGGGTCATTTTGGCCAAAGTCCACACCAAAAGCGGCACTAGCATCTGTGGACCCTGGTAGTTCATGAACACTACCAGTTGCGACACTCACTGGGGTAGGATTCGCAGTGGGTGGAGGAGGCGCTGCTGGGGGCATGCTCGCTGGAGCCTCCTTTTCCTTTGTAAAAACCCTGAACCCGTCGGTCAAGTCTGAGATCTCCGGCGGGGGGATGAAGGGGCGGGCACCCTCTTCTAAGTCGGGATGAGGAACATCTTGGGGGGTTGGGAGGCGAGGGTCCCATTTGGAGAAGATGCCATCAAGGCGGGTCTTCACGAGGAGTGCACATGCATGTGGGTTTTTACATCCCCTCTTGATTTGATCCTGGGTGCAGGGCTCACATACGCACCAGCGGTCCTCTACATGAGAGGGGCAGACTAGTCGAGCCATTACTGACGTACCTTCTCCCACGGTGGAGACTCCATGAGCGGAGCGAAGGCACAGGCATGCAGCCATGTTATTGAACTGGGTATGTTCAGAGTTTTCCCCCAGGTGATGCCAGAGAGGCAGGGATTCACGGATGGCCTGGGACGGATGCAGTGTGTTAAACTCAATTCCGTATTTTGTGGCTACTTTCAACATTCCTTTCAGGAATTCAGGGAGCTTCCCATTTGCCTTCGGTTTCCAGGTCTGGAGGAAGGGGTTTATGTGGGAGCCCTTCCGAACATTTGAGGAGGACTTGTCATGCTTGGCAAAAAGCTTATCTGCCATGTGGGTCCAAGAGGCGCGCTTTGCAGGGTCCATTTCGAGGTATGACTTGAGTGTCATCATGTGTATTGCCTCATTCCGAGCTTCGAGGTCAAACATCTTCTCCCCCCCCCCCTTCAATCGGGGCGAGGAGGGCTTCACGGCTAATAGGGGAGGTTTTTGATCTGCCCCAGATGAATTCCCGTTGGGCTGAAATGAGGGTTTTGACAACTGCCTCAGGCATCCCATTCATTTGGGTGAGGTACTGTGTCATAGCTGCTATAGTAATCTGAATGATATGTCGCTTAGCTTCCAAGGTTGGGAAGTGGCGCCCCCACCGTTCCAGGGAGGAGTCTATCTTCTCAACTACCGGGGACCAGACCCCTTGCACAGGGACCTTGTTGCCGACCCGAGCACCCAGGATACGGACCGACTCACCATCGGCAGCAACATGTATGTTGCTGGGAAGGGCAGCATCATGTTCGTTCAGTTTGCGGGCCGCAATAACCTTGGCACGGTATGCTTCAGTTCCTATTGGGATTACTTCTGTCTTGGCGACATTAAATTTGGCGCTAGAGGCTAGGCACCATTTGTCCAGGATCCCTTGGAGAGTTGTAAAGCTGTCGGAGTCGCGAAGGTACACGGTAGTGTCATCCGCGAACATCGCTGTAACTACCCGCTCGATTGTGTCGCTGACTTCATAGCCTTTCAGGTCGGAGCTGCGGAGCATTGCCGCTAGTGGTTCAATCGCTATGTTGAACAGGAGGCACGACAATGGATCCCCCTGGCGGACCCCTCTTATGATGCGGAAGACACTGCTCAAAACGCCGTTTATGACGACCTGTGTTTCCGCCTCGCTGTAGAGTGCTTTGATGGTGTTTATGAATCTCTCGGGGATCTTGCGATCCCGCATTGCTTGCCATAGGTAGCGGTGTGAAGTTTTATCATATGCCTTTTCCTGGTCTAGTGCGACAATGGCTCCATTCTGGAGTTCTTCTTCTGCGTATTCTACCATTACTAGGGACAAGTAGATCTGGTCAGCAATCTTCCTGCCCTTCATGAATCCAGCCTGATTTGGGTGGATTAGCTCAAGCGCAACACTAGCCAGTTTCGCATTCAGGGCTTTGGTGAAAATCTTGTAGTCCGAGTTCAATACAGTAATTGGGCGAAAATTCGCAATATCGGTGACATCACCTTTCTTGAAGATGGGGCACATCCATCCTCTCGCAAAGTCGGTTCCCTTCTCGACGCCTGTCTCCTCGATGTCGTTGTAAATTGTGGTCAGCATCTTTACAACATCGAAAACCACGGGAGGGGGGCCATCAGGTGCCTCGTCACCCTTGGTGGACTCAAAAATCTCATCGAGGCGGGTCCAGAGCTCAGTTGGGATACCGTTCACACCGGCCGCCACACCGGTTGCCGAGCCTTTCATCGAGGCTCGGACATCATCCTCGGTAAGAGCTTTTGCGAGGTCTGCCATTTTGGGAATGGCAGGGGGAGGTGGCATACTGGCGAGCACTGCAGCGATGTTCCGGTCTTTTTCTACCAGGTCATTTTCCGACTCATCGTACTGGAGTTCGGAGTGGTAGTCCCTGGCCAGCTCGGCCATCTTATCCGAGCGGGTGCAGGACCGTGGGGGCACCGTATCTGTGCGCCGCAGGATGTAGGTTGTGTCGCGGGGCTTGACATCCTTACTGACTCGAACAGAGAATTTTGTTATCCGGTCCATTTCAGTGCGGAAGCGAACTTTTGTGCGCATCTTACACTTGTCCCTTTGCAGCGAAACAATTTGGACAATCTTTTTCTGGATTGCTGCTGCTATCTCGGCCCTCTCGGCTTCTGTGCGCACTGGGGCATCGGGGCTAGGAATGTTATTGTTCAGGGCACTGTCCCGTTCACTTTGTAACTTGCATTTGCTCTGCTCTAGAGCGCCCAGATTCTCCTTCGCCCGTTTTTGGGCGAAGGTCTGTAATTCCTCTTTATACAGTTTGAAGTGCATTTGCAGGGACGTGGTCGTGCTGGGCTCGTCGAGGATCTTTGCTCCGCTCTCTACTGCTTGTTTCATGAATATTTTGTCACGAAGGAGGAAAAGGGGGATGGCGTAGCGTCCTTTCCCGATGAATGGTGCCCCAGGTGCGCAGACGGTCACTGACACCATCCGGTGGTCTGTTTTCACTGCAATGTCCTTTATATCCCAGTTCCGGCAGGTCTTGAAAAGGGTGGGCGAGACCAGTATATTGTCTATTCGGGAGTGCGAGCCTGTCGGATGAGTGTAGGTATAGGCTTTTAGGTCAGGGTTTGTTGCCCTCCACCCATCTTTCAGTTCAAGCAGTCGTTTAAAATGGGCAAACGCCTCTGGGGCGCCTGCTTCATCCGGGCGATGGGGTAGTCGGTCAATGGGATCACTGACCACATTTACATCACCCCCCGCTGCATCCGGTACAGGAACATCTTCGGTTAACCATATGTGGGAGAGCGTATCCCAAAAGTCACGGTTGTCTGCACCGCCCCCAGTAGGGGCATAGAGACCGAGGATGGTTAGAGTGCGTCGTGCATGCCACGGAATTGTAACGAGGATCGCCCGTCCGCTAACAAGTCGACGAACAGAGACACCCTCCGTATTTGTAATGTCCCGGTTCAGCACAACGGCTACACCCCCTTTATTTGGGTGGTCAGGATCAATCGTATTGTAGATGCGCATGCGGGGGTAGGCACGCTCAATTTCATCTACCTGTTCATCGTTTAGGTGAGTCTCTCCTACTATGAGATGGCCGAGCTTTTCATCGAAGAGCATGCGGTTT
Organism: Mycena maculata; assembly: GCA_029448575.1. Classification (NCBI taxonomy): domain Eukaryota; kingdom Fungi; phylum Basidiomycota; class Agaricomycetes; order Agaricales; family Mycenaceae; genus Mycena; species Mycena maculata. Next base: position 67,390 of record JARJLG010000138.1, read on the forward strand.
ATTTCGTTCCATCTGTTATTGCCGTTTCGGAAGTTTTCCCCCCCACGTCCATTCCCATTTAGGGCACCCAGAGATACGTGGGCCGCCGTATTTCATCCAATTTTCGGGTTATTTATTTGCTGGCGTTCCCGTTTACGGTTCAGGAAGGCGGGGGCCAACTCCTCGTCGGTGGGAACCCTGTTGGCTGGGGCGCGGGCTCTATTTGGGCGCTGGTTCCGACGGCGGGAGGGGGCGTTGGGCAGATCTGTCTCGGTGGGTGCATTCCCTACCGGGGGTGCATTTCTGTGTTGGCGCGCTGGGGGCGCGGGGGTTGCAGTATCACTTGGTGTAATTTGCGTACCTTGATCCTGGGGCAGGGTAGCGCGGTTGTGGATACGCTGGGAGCGTCGGGCTCCTTCATCTGTGGCGGGAGGCAGGGGGAGACCACCGGAAAACTCTCTTCCTCCTTCACTGGGGGCGCGGGTGGTGGGGGGACCGCGGTCCTCTCCAGAGTCAGAGAGGTTCGGTACATTTGTGAGAGTTGTACCATTTTGTGTTCGCTGCCCTATGCTTTGTCCCGTAGCGGCCAAGGCAACCAAACCGTCATGGTCGGGACCTTGTGGAAGATAGTCAGGGATAGGACCCCGAGTACCCTGACTCCTGCTGATTTCACTGTCTGAACTCGCCGCCGGCAGGCACGAGCGAGAGGGAGGTACCAATTCCCCGGAGCCCTCCCGAGTTCCAGGAGGGCCTGTGGTACGAGAATCGGTTTCAGTTTGTTGTATTTGCATAAGGGAGTGTTGTGTTTGATTGCGTTTTTTAGGGACCGCCGTCGTAGAGTCAGGGAGAGATGCGAGTTGAGTTGCTTCTCAATGTATTCCATAATGGGATATTAAGTTCCCGGTCGGTGGCGCAGGGCCTGCTCATGTAGTTGTAATGCGCTGAGTCACACGAGGTTCTTCTAAATGGGATCGTATTTCTCCTACAGCGCGAAAGGGAATACAGGAGGTACAGACGGGGAGCAGGTCAGGTCATGGCAAGGTCGTAAATGAAATGTGAAGTGGAGGGGGCGAGAGGGACATAGTAGGGAGAAGAAGTATTATATGCGGCACAACTACTGACCTCCATGGTCGTTCCGTCCCCTGTTGCGCCCGCTCTGGTTGTTGCCGTTGTTGCGTGGACCCCTGGCGCGCCCACCAGAGCCGTTGCCGCTGCCACCGTTGCCACTGCTGCTGGCGTTGTTGCTGGAGGAGGGCGCCGCGGGCTTGGTGTACCATCCCGGGAGCTTGGGGAGGGGGCATAGGCTGAGGACGTGGCCGAGGGACTTACACCCGGAGCAGGAAAGAGGCAGGGTGATTGCGCGGCCCCCCCAGTGCATCGTGGAGTCGAAGACCAGAGAGGAGAGGGCGGATGCCCAGGCACGGTTGTTGGCAACGTCAGTGGAGGGGGGGTGCAGCGGTGACATTCCACCCGACGCGCTCGCGTCCGCCGGCATTCTTGAGGAGGATCGGGGTGACGCGGACAGTTGCTGCGAAGTGGGCCATGGCGTCAGCGTCGGCAGTGGGCGGGTACGCGTCGTGGTTCAGGGCGAGGAGGGTCTGGGCGGTTTGGTCGCCGTGGATTACCTCGACAACCAGGTTAGCCACTTCCACGCCATCGTCGGCGGTGAAACTCAGGCCATCGAGGGTGAAGAGGAAAGAGGGGGAGGGAGTGTCGTAGGGGACGGCAAAGAATGTCTGTCCCCCGACTACATTCCAGACGTGTCCGTCGAGGAGGCGCTGGGTCGCGGCGTTGGAGAGTCCACGGACGAGGTACATGAAGGGCGCTGCACAGCTGTTAGGGTTGGCTGCCACGGGAGGGCCGACGAGGGGGACTGTGCCGGTAATGCGGGCAATTGCGGCCTTGAGATCCTCGACCGTGGTGCTGTCGAGGGAGTGGGGCTTCCCATTCCACTCGTAGACTAGGAGCTTCCCCCCAGTGAGTGCGTTCCATTTGGACAGATGGGTCGGGGAGACGTTGTCGAAGGTGGTGACTTGATCGGGGGTGTGGAGGCCGGGGACGTCTGCAGGGACAGGGCAGAAGAGGGGAAGGGGCACAGCGTGGAGGGCAATGGCAGCGGCGGCAGGTATGAACTGCGCGGCCGCGGTGCCCGCGGCCCCAGTGTTCGGGGTTTGGCCGGCAGCCTGCATGACAGGAGGTTGTTGGATAGGCGGCTGGGCGGCGGCAACCGGTGGCTGTTGGACACCCAGGGGCGGGACCGCCTGTACTGTCGGCACAGGCTGGGTGGTGCCCGGGCCGGCGGTAGGAACGCCTGCGGTCGGCTGGTTGGCAGCGGCGAGTGAGATGGTTTGCGGCAGGGGGGGAAAAGCCCGGGGGATGGTGCGCCCGGGTTGGTCGGTCCAGTGGCGGTCACAGGCTGTGTGTGGGAGGGGATGAACATCCTAAGAGGGAGGGTGTTCGGCATGGGGGCCCCTGCCGCAGTGAGTCTCGCCTGGCTTCGTGTGACGACCTTGGTGAAAGAAGGTTTGGGCGGTGGCGGCGGTGCCCCGGTGAGTGGGGTTGGGGAGGTCGGGAGCGGGATGTCAGCAGGAGAGGTAGGGGGAGGCAGCTGTGCATCGGCGGGCGCATGAGGCGGCGCATCGGGGGGTGCTGGTGCCAACACATCTTTGGGGGCGACCGGAGGCGAGGCAGGAGGCGCTGGCGGCACCGTGGTAGTAGGTGCGAGTGGCGGATCAGTAGCGGGCGTGAGCATCGCAGCTCCGGGCGCATCGGCAGTTGTAGGGGCAGTCGACAGGGAGGCTGCACGGGGAGAGGAGTTTGGTTAGCATGGCTGGGGAGGTTGCAAACGCATATACATACCTGCTGCGGTTCTGGCCTAAAGTGCTCTCCCAGCTGCGGCCGCAGCGTCTGCGATACTCGTATCAGGAGGGCTGAGTCCTGGTGCACTGTTCCCGACGGCGCTGGTCGGCGCAGCCGACGCGATGGGCATGAGGAATGGCGAGCCGGTGCCAACGGGGCTCATGGTGGAGTCGGGGATTGGGCCGGCGGAGGTGGTGATGGGGGATCGCAGGATGGGCGGCAGGGGGGTCTCGTCGTCGGGGTCATTGTAAAAGAGGATGTCCTTTTCGTCTTTGAGAGTGCCGTCCTCATTCTGGGCACACCCCAGCTCAGGTACGGTGATGACGTCAGACGCGGAGGAGCCCGCGCCGCTTGTGGTGCCAGGAGGGGTGGGCGGGCGGGCGTGGGCAAGGCGGCGTGCGAGAAGCGCGATGGGGTCGGGGGGCAGGGGGGCGTTCTTTGTAGGGCTGGCGTCACCGGGGGGGGCAGAAGAGCTGATGTCCCCGCAGGGGGAATTGTCGAACGCGTCGTTGGGGAGCCCGAGGAGGTCCAAGGTCATTTGTTCCTCAACCGTGTTTGTGTCGCCATGGTCGGAGAGCACTTCGAAGGTGTTGGTCGATGCGGTGGATAGGGAGGACATAGTGGAGGGGGAGCGTGCAACGAACTTCCCTTTGACCTTCGAGGCCGCTAATGATGTGTCAGGGATTTCAGAGAGGGAGAAGTAGGCGTCTGGAGCTTACTGTATGTGTTGCCCGTGTTGCGACCGAAATGGAGCCCACTCAGAGCCGACTTGTCGCTCGTCGGCCGGTCGGGGTACCCCGACGTCGCAACAGTGGCCGGGGGCGCGGAGGCAGGAAGAGGGGTAACAGCGAGCGCGGGGATCGGCTGTTTGGGGACGCTCTTGGAGCGGGTTTGGATGGTGTAGCGTGGAGGCATCAGGAGGAAAGTGCGGGGAGTTGCCAGGGCAGAGGGGTGGGGAGCGGACGAGGGCTGCGAAGGTCTTAAGGGTGGTCGATGCACAAAGAGTATAGCCCCCGAAAGGCGCCCTGCGCCTTTCGGGAGGTGGAGAACAAAGGGGACGAGGAGGAGGCACAAAGAGCGGGGAGATGAGCTTGCGGCCTCATGTTTGATTGGAACGAAAATTTTGACAGAGAAGGCGTTTATCGTCTCAGATCTCCGCGTTTTGTCGTATCGATCCGGTTGTGCTCCTTATGGACGGGACAAAGAGCACGTTGTTTGGTAGCGGCGTCTGGGCAGCGGGTGGCGGGAGGTTTCCAGAGGGGACGGGCGCGGAAGAGGGACGATGAGCTGGCGCTGTGCTGGCGCGATGGTGGTGCGCTGTCGACGCTGGGGACTACGTGGCCGTAACAGCGGCACGTGGGAATTTTTTCGAGGGAAGAAGCAGCTCCTCCGACCGGCCCCATCTGGCAGAGGTGACGATGCGAGGCAAAGTCGGGCGCGGTGCGACGGGGGGCTGTCGACTGTCCAAGACGTCGCTCGCGAGATCCCTGGGTGCAATGGAACCTTGGCGTGTCGGTCCTTGCCCTCGACAGGGTCGTGGGAAAACCTGCTACATCGTGGTAGCGGATCAAGGAGCCCCCCCTCTTCCTTCCTTTTCACTTATTGTCATACGACTTCTCATCAGTCCATCTGACTTGACTTATTGTTAAGAACCACTCTCCTTCCTTTTATGGAATACAATTAGATACTTAGTATAAATACGTCTTTAATATGTCCTGTACGTCAGATTGATAATTGACGTTGCTTGGCTCACTTTCCTTGCACTGAGTCGTCTCCGTCCTCTCCGGTTCCCTCCGGTACTCCGACTTGTCTTCCTCTATCGGATACCTGCTGGTTAGGGTAGTCACTCACCCTTGACCCCCTGTGGTGTTGTGATCTTCCTTCGTATACGTTCCGGACCCTCCGGCCCTCCGACGCTCCGACATACCGGAGCCTCCGGTCCCTCGGCCATTTACTCTTCGGGTCCACCCCGGCTCGGTATATAACAGTTCCACAGAGATTTTGGTCAAATTTAGGTTCGAAATCACATATTCAAAAGAAAATCGCCACTCAGAACTGGCAAAAGGATTAATCTGAGCTGAACAATTCAACCAATGAACACTTGAAATTGCGGTCGCAGGTCCCAGCAGCTGCCGAATTGATGGCAAACGAATCCTTATGGTCACTGGTCACAGGGGCCGAATACTTGGTCGAAATAGTACAGTAACACAGTGCTGGCACCGGGCCGGAGCCGCGACCCCATTCCCGAGGCTAGCGGATCAATTTTCCCGTGCCTCTTGCTCTCATCCTGCGTATTCAAATCGCTCACATGAATGCCTAAGAACATTCTGAACTACCCGACTTGAATCGGAACGACAGTCCGTCTGTGCCGCTTACAATATGGCTCTTTCCCTCAAGTGCCGTGAAACGTTGCGTATCCGGCTGCGCCATGCGGCCTGCACTTTGGTCTTTGACGATATATTTCTGCACCTTCTTGCGCCACTAGGTCTCAACCTTGACCAAACACTTCTTTTGGGTTCTTCGAATTATTCTTCGGCAGCGCCCATCCCTGTTACTCGGAAGACTTCCCCTGGCCGTATATATAGTTCGGCACAGCCCAATTCCCGAAAATTGCTGCTGCGGTTCCAACAATCCATGACAAACGTTTGGGCTGCTGTGCTATTCGACCGTCAGCAAAATCCCGTCAGGCTCGGTAGTGCGGCTGGATCCCTAGCCGCACTACCGAGGTACGGCGCTACTAGCAGTTGCTTTAAATTTTCTCCACTCTACAGTGAACGCCTCCATTCTAAGTTACATCTACGTTTCCTCACTCGCATATCATCACTTCTCTCAGTTCACATTCGTCCTTCCCTTTCGCTAGATTTTTTCTTCGGTTGGCGCGGCGGCGGCAGCCATGCTTTCACCACTGTCCATCCGCGACAACAACACGACTGCAGCGGACGACGCCCAGTACGGCTACGTTCCGTCCCAAACCATTGCCATCATCTTCCTCGCGCTTTTCGGCCTCAGCACCCGTCCGTGCCGATTGCCATTCATTTTAAACATGATTCTGACCATATACCTGGCAGTTCTCCACTATGGCCAGGCGATGTACTACCGCGTATGGTGGCTCCTCCCGACCGCCACTCTCTGCGGCATCGGTGAGCTGATCGGCTGGAGCGGGCGTCTGTGGTCCTCGATATCGCCTACAGCATCCGACCCATATATGATTCAGTGCGTTAACCCTCGAGAAACTATTATATCTTCTTTCGCTGAACTCGACCAGAGTATCCACGACGATCATAGCACCGACGCCCCTCCTTGCCGCGAGCTTCATGATCCTCTCGCGCGTCGTGCTGCAGCTAGGGACGTCCTATTCGCGCCTCACGCCCAAGTGGTGTACGTGCCCCACCGAACAATTTTTCCGCAATTCTAAATTCTTCGGGCAGTCACGATTATCTTTCTTCCTTGCGTGCGTATCCCCAGCGATACATGGCCCACGTCTGACCATGTATGTAGGACCTCACCGCGCTTGTCGTGCAAGGCGTCGGTGGCGGGATCGCTTCCGCCGCCTCCGACCTTGCTGGCGCTAACGTCGGCGCGAACATCATGCTCGGGGGTATCACCTTTCAGTTCCGTGCGCCTCCCATTCCGTTCTTTCTCCCGTTTCACACATCCTGAGGTCGCGCGTTCCATGCAGTCGTTATAATAGTATTCACCCTCGTCGCGGGCGACTTTCTGAATCGCTACCTGCGCGACCAGCCGCTGCGCACAGACGGCAGCACGCGTGGCGCCCTCACCGCGCGCCTCAAACTCATGCTCTCCGCTCTGGCGTTCTCCACGCTTGTCCTCATCGTGCGGTGTGTCTTTACCTGCCAATCATAACCCCCAGCTATCCGCTGACAGAATTGCGCACAATGCTAGGTCGGTGTACCGCATCGTCGAGCTCTCGACGGGGTGGGAGGGCGTGGTCATCCACACGCAGGTGTACTTTGACGTGTTCGACGCCGCGATGGTCGTGCTCGCGATATTCACGCTCAACGTCGCGCACCCGGGGCGCCTGCTGTTGCCACCCGTGCAGGATCGCGGGAAGCCGGCGGATACGGATATGGACGCGGTGGAGCTGCTGAGGGGTGCGAATCGCAAGGGCCGTGGAAAGGATTTGGAGAGCAGCGCCAGTAGTTCGGTGGAGGCGCTCTGAGGGTCAGAGGCGAGCTTGAAGCGAGTATCGGGTATCATAGGCGGGCTCGCTCATTCGGATTTTTGAACGGACAATGATTAGAGCTATTAGATGAGAGAAAAAACAGGTTGTGATCGGGATTCTGTTCTGGGGCGGATAATAATAATAACATCGGACACACTTTCCATGCAGACGCATTGGAAACGCGTCCCGAATTGTAGCCTGATACGATGGGATGAAGAAATAAACAGTCACATGCGAATATTTCAGCGTATTGTAGTCATTTATAAGAGACGCACTGGTGACGTGAATGCATGTCGTACAACAAGCAACAATGCCTATTTTTATTCGATACCGCATAGCAGTACATACTTACATACCTAGATACTTACGAATCCGTACAAAATCAAGGCTACCCCACCCGACGTATCTCGATGACATTTTCCGGGCGAGACGCCCCTGGCCCACACGCAGTCCAACTACACATTGTCCAAAAACCGCGGCAAATCCTCCCCCTCCACGCCCAGCGGCGCAAACTGCAGCCGCGACGCCGAGCGCGGCGCATGCGTGTGGCGGCGCCGCGCACGGAATGTCGTGCTCAGGTACGCCGTGGCGGACGGGCTCGGGCGTGGCGGGCTGCTGAAGCGCACCATGCGCTTCCGGGGCGAGGGCGTTTCGGGTGGGGAGAAGGTGGATGTTGGTGGCGAGGGGAAGGGGAAGGGCGAGGGCAAGGATTCTGGCGTGGTGCGGCGCTCAGGGGTGCAGCGGCGTGTCGCGCGGGGGGATGGGGACGGGGACGGGGAGGAGGAGCGGGCGCGTTTGAGGCCGCGCGGGGTGTTTACAGCCCCGGGGAGATTTGCGTCTGTGGCGGCTCCGAAGACTGGGGACGGCGATTGAGGCGAGAGATGTCGGCGGCCGTGGTCCCGCGCCCCGACGAATGAAAGGAATCTTTCGTCGATGGGTGGCACATACATCAGCGCCGGGACACTGGCGCTCGGGAGGGAAAGGCGTCCCTTCAGGTTCGCGGTGATCGAGGACCTATGCACGGCGCGCGTCAGCCAAAACAAAGCGTGTGGCAAGCGCAGGGGACACACCGGGCTGCCGGCACCTCCATTGGGCTCGCGGGGAGGTGCTGCACGACGTCGCGCAGGAACGCGGTCGTCTGCGTCGTCACCTTCTTCCGGTCTGCCTTAGCGCAATGCGCGGCCGCGCGCGCTTTGAGGGCGCGCATCTCGGCTAAGATCGCGGCCTCCTCGTCATAGCCGTGGTCGACGTCGAAAAGCGGGTTTGGGATCGGGGGACCTGCTGGAAGGGGTGAATGAGTGGGTGGAGATGAGGACATTGGTGAATATAAAAATGGGAGGGGGAAGGAGAAAACGGTAGAGGGTTTGCCACCTTAGGTAATTCCTTTAAATAGGCGGTGGCGACCATTGTTCTTTCTACCGAGCCCCGTTAAGTAATTCGGCCAGGCTGATTCCCGACGATTGGAATCCTGTGAGAGATTCGTTAGTATTGGATTCGTGCGTTTGTCATTTTGCCTGCAGACGTGTCAGAGGAGGAGTAGCATGAAATGAAGAAATACGCGCCTTTTTCCTCGTCTTGAACGAAAGTCCCAGAAAATCCAGTGGATAACTCTGTATTTGGTAGGGAATCAATCCTGAGCCACGTTATATCGGATCTGTGCGCGGGCCAGATTGTCAGCAACCGTAGGTGATTATTTACTGTGCGACAACGTCCAACTCGGAGCCGTGAAAAGAAGGGCAAAGGGGCAAAAGAGAAGGCATCACCGTGTATTCCGATAAATGGGTAGCCACAAGCACCTATGAACACCGTAAGACTGGACAGACTGAGCAGATCGTCGTGGTTTAGAAGAACGTGCACGTGTTGTTTGGACCTGTCCATATGAGCCAGTGATCGCCGAGCTGCCGGGGCACTCTGAAAGCACGACCAAGCAGACATCCTCTGACCACCTCCCCAGTTTTCCCCTGGCAACATCATCCAGTTTCATGGCACGCTATTACTATTGCACGTTCAGGGACTCGGTCACTCAGCATAGTGCTACTCGATGGTCGACGGAAGCGGCCCTCTTTGAGCAGAAGTTACGCAAATGACACTGACAGCCACAAGACACTGCCAAGGCGGGCGACACAGGGATACATAAACACCTTTGCGTCTGGGAGCGAATTCAAGCCGAGCACTTGCTAAGATTTAACGCTCGGGCTGTCTGCTCCATCTCTCTTTGCACGAAACGCGAGCGGCCCAAAATTTTTAAAGAGTATCTATCGATTCCGACTCAGCGAGAAACTCGGAAGCCTTTCGCGACGTATCTCTGGACAATCCTAATCAAGCACTGCTTCTTTGGAAACCCAAGCGCGACGAGGATTGGCTAATATGCAACGTCCATCTCTTTTCGTCCTTTCACCTTTCATGTTCCATTTTTGACTTCCCGGACACCTACACCAATATAGTTCGACACAGCTGCTCCCAACTAGTAAATTCAGACAGTCGATGACAAACGCTTTGGCCGACGTGGCATTCGACCGTCAGCAAAATCCCATCACTCGGTACTTGGTCCCTAGCCGCACTACCGAGGATACGACTCGGGATAATAAATACTTTCAATATTCTCCGGTGTGCATTCAACGCCCCCATTCTACGTCTACGTTCTTCCTGTCCCCTCACACGGACACCCTAGGCCTCATTTCTCTCGGTTCGCATACGCGCTTTCCATTTCCCGAATTCGTCTCCCCGTGCGCCAGCCATGATTGCACGACGATCCAACACGACCACGGCGGACGACGCCCAGTACGGCTACGCCCCGTCCCAGACCATGTTCTTCCTCTTCCTCGCGCTTTTTGGCCTCAGCATGCGTCCGTACCCATTCCCCTTTAGTCCAAACATCGTTTTGACCGAGAGTTTAACTTGCAGTCCTCCGCTACGGCGCGATGTACTATCGAGTTTGGCGGCTCGTCCCGACGGCCACTTTCCGTGGAGTGCGCCAGTGGTCCTCCACCGCATATGATCCAGTGGGTTGTCGATCCAGAAATCATTATATGCTCCCGTTGATTCACTCGCTCAGAGTATCTACTACCATCATCGCGCCGATCCCACCCCCCGACTTGCCGCGAGCTCTGTGATCCTCTCGCTTGTCGTGCAGCAGCTAGGGTCCGAATGATCTTTTGGCGATTCTAAATTCGTCATGTAGTCACGATTGTTTTCATTCGCCGGGGCGATACCTCAGCCTCGACTGAGCAGGAATATGTATAGGTACAGTACTTCATCGCGCTGGTAGGCGTCGGGGCCGGGATTGCTTCAGCCGCGTCCGATCTCGCACTCAATCTTCCCTTTTCGCACATCCTGATTCCTGAATGGCATACTCAAGGCATATACTGCAATCATCGTAATGGTATTCTTCACCCGCATCGGACCCTCGGCGCCTCAGACGCAGTTCTCCGTGCTCGTCCTCATTGTCTGGAGCCTCTCCTCCTAAATTCCATTTATTCGCTGATAGTGCATAACCACTTAGGTCGGTATACCGGTTCGCGGACAAGCAACGGAGACCGTTATCGTAAGCGGTATAGCGTCCCCACGCATCATAGCCGGTCCCGCGAACCGGGTCAGGCGTGGGAGGGAAGTATTTTGGTTTACGGGCAACACTGCCCGAGATTGCCGTTTCTGTTGGATGCATGTGCACAATAATATCACTATCACTATCACTATCACTATCACTATCACTTGCTCTCTCCCTCCACTACCCTTTCAAAAACCTTCAAATCTTACAATGGAACACGAAATCGATGCATGGCTCGAGCAGCTCAGCCAGTGCAAGCAACTACCTGAGGCCGACGTTAAAAAACTCTGCGACAAGGCGTGCTTCTTCCCCGTAATCTCCGGGCCACATTCTCATCTGAGTCATACCAGACGAGGGAGATTTTGATGGAAGAGTCTAACGTCCAGCCAGTACGGTGTCCGGTGACGGTGTGCGGGGATATCCATGGCCAATTCGTGCGTCCCGCCAGTTCCGTTTCCAGCCCTAATTGTTGATTCTATCCCATCTCCGTACAGCAAGACCTCTCGGAACTGTTCCGCATCGGCGGAGCCTCTCCGGACACAAACTACCTCTTCATGGGGGACTATGTGGACCGTGGCTACTATTCCGTCGAGACCGTCACTCTGCTCGTGGCGCTCAAGCTGCGCCATCCCGATCGCATCACTATATTGCGCGGAAATCACGAATCGCGACAGATCACGCAGGTGTACGGGTTCTACGACGAATGCCTCCGCAAGTACGGGAACACCACCGTCTGGCAATTTTTCACCGACCTCTTCGACTTTTTGCCCCTCACGGCGCTAATTGACAATCAAGCCAGTTTTCTTGTTTCGTGCCGTGGCGCATCCTCGATCTGACCCTGGAATGCAGATATTCTGTCTTCACGGAGGCCTTTCGCCCTCCATCGACACCCTCGACCATGTGCGGTCCATCGATCGTGTGCAAGAAGTGCCCCACGACGGCCCCATGTGCGATCTGCTGTGGTCAGACCCCGACGATCGCTGCGGGTGGGGAATATCCCCCCGCGGAGCGGGTTACACGTTCGGACCAGATATCGCAGAGGCGTTCAATCATAATAACGGCCTTACCCTTGTTGCACGGGCGCATCAGCTGGTGATGGAGGGTATGATGTCCGTGTCCCCATTGCGAATACTCGCTGACCTTGTCCGCAGGGTACCTCTGGGGCCAGGATCGAAACGTGCTCACCATCTTCAGCGCCCCGAACTACGTCTACCGCAGCGGCAATCGCGCAGCCATTATGGAAATAGACGAAAAATTATCTTACAGTTTGTGAGCGCAATGTGTTCCCGAATGGGGTTCGGCACAATTGCTCATCCATCCCTAGCCTGCAATTTGATCCTGCGCCGCGGACAGGGGAAGCGCTTGTATCACGGCGTGTACCGGATTACTTCCTTGTGCGTGGTATCATTCCGACGAGAACATGGACAGCACAGCTGATTTTTCGCCGGTAGTGATATTGGACGTTGCGCGGAGGCCGGTGTATGGCATCGGCGAGCATGGCCATGGGGTTGGAAACACGCTCGACAGCGGAATGCAACATTTCGTGCTGGACGCGAATTCAAAAACATTTGGACCCTTGAAAGATCGTAGGCAGATGATCGGTGGATGAAGAAGAAATGTAACAATAGATAAGTAAAATATAATGCTTACCCACCAGGCTACGTCCTCGCCCAATTTTATTGCTCGCATAAATCGAAAAATCCTTCCAGATTCCTCGACTCGACCGAGGAGTCCGGACACCGGGCATTAATATTCTCCCTCGCTTTCTTGTCATTGGGTGATCAACGGCGTGATGCTGTGAACCCGTTGAAGCCAATACAGCGGCATGCTGCACAACCCACAACAGCTTCCCGCGACAGCCGTGAGTGAAATATACGTGTCTCTCGCTCCACTTCCTACTCCTCGTCCCACCATGCCGTTCTTCAACGTGATCGTGGGCGCAAGCCGGGGAAGCCCGACGATTCGCTCGCAGGGCTCATCGGCCGCTGGTCTGGTCGCACGGGCATGCACGGGTGCGCGGAGTGTTACGGTGTGCTTTTGAACCATTACGCGGGAGGGGGTGGTTGTGGAAACAAAAATAGAGAACCTTCAGAAATTTTTGTGTGGCACCTCGAGCACAGGTCAACCTTGGAACTCCGCTTGCGGCTTGATCGGCATCAGACAACGTGAGGAGTTTCTCAGGAGGCGGAATTACCACATATGGTGGGGTTCCCGCATGCAACCAGGGTTACTCAAGAATTATCCGTCCTCGCTTCATTTCGTTATTAATTTTATCGCTGGCGAAAATTGGAAAATCTTTCCAGATTTCTTCCAATTTTCTCAACTCGACTCCAATCATCCGGATGATCGTTGATTTTCTGCATAACTTTCTGAATCTTGTCATTGGACCAACGGCGTGATGCTGTGTAATTTATCAACGATTGACGCCCGTACCGAAACACAGCTCCTTGACAGCCGTGTGTACTATATTCTGCTGTCTCTCACCGCCCACCTCCTGCGTCCACCATGCCCTTCTTCAATCATAGCTCAGGCCTGCAGATCAACGGCGGGAACTTCTACGATATTACCGGGGATATGAACATCCACACCTCCCAAGCTGTGACGCTGATGAACGACGCGCCGCTGAGCATTAGGACGGATGAAAGACAGCTGTTGGGGCCGGACAGGACGGCAAGAAGGGTGGCAGGGACTGTGAGGATGTTTCCATACGGTGTGTTTTAGGCGTCTGAAGTAGGCAGAGTTTAATATTCTAGCAGATGTTCCGCATGGAAGGCCACAGCCTCAGGTTACTGGTTCATCGCACAGCATGTCCGAGGGGCACCTGGGGACGGCTGGCGCCCCAATGTCGCAGGCATCCGCATTAATTCCTTCCGACTATACATCCATACAGCCAATTGTGCCAACGGCGGATCGATTTGACGGGTTCATCGATGCTCCCAACGAGCAAGATGCTGTTGGGAATTCATTCCGTGTTCATCCCGAGGGCCCATTCGAAGATCTCTCTACTGATGTTCAGCCGCCCTCCGAACACGATGATACTCGGCGTGATTTTGCCCCAGAGTCAAATGGTGCTTTGACAAATAATTATCCCTTTCCCCCCCGATGATAGCAGGGAGGAGCCCAGAACACATATTCAAGGTATAACATACATCAGTACTAGTGGAAACGTTAACCACAATCATATCCAACTCCATGTCGAAGCCGGTGAGCCTGAGGAAATTTCTGATGGCAATACTATACATTGAAACAAGTGCCGAAAGGACTCCACATATTACATCGCGCCTCAGCCGGTGATGCATTTCACGACTCGGGGGAAAGATTCCCACCGCCACGTTGCCATCCCGAGACGCGGGTGAAATTGCTTGATGAACTGTTGGATTGGGCCTCTGGAACTGGACCACGCAGTACCAGTAGCAAGATACTTTGGTTTCATGGACCCGCTGGTGCTGGGAAATCCGCCGTTGCTCAAAGCCTGTGCCAAAGGCTACAGGAGCAACGTCTCCTTGGAGGAAGCTTCTTCTTCAAACGGGGTCATCCATCCCGTGGAAATGCCAACAAATTATTCCCCACCATCGCATACCAGCTTGCCCTCATGCATCCCGAGTTAAGTTGTTCCATCTCACAAACAGTGGAAAGGGATCCAGCAATTGTCGACAGATCCTTGCGCCTCCAACTTGAAAATCTCATCGTTGGACCTTGTGGACAGGCTCTTCTGACCCTCCCTTTCTGTGTTGTGATCGATGGCCTAGACGAATGTGACAGCCATAATAACCAACAGGAAATATTGAAATTAATTTCCAAGGCTGTCCATGAAGCTGGCATACCTCTTCTCTTCCTCATTGCCAGTCGCCCAGAACCTCATATCCAAGAGGTATTCAGACACCTTTCCTTTGATGGATTCTACTATTCCATGAACATTGAGCAGTCATTTGATGATGTTCGACGATATCTGGAGGATGAATTTCACCGCATTCACCAAGAACACAACGAAACCATGGCCACGGTTCCACTTCCGTGGCCCTTCCCCTCAGTCCTCTACCATCTGGTGGAAAAATCATCTGGATATTTCATCTATGCCTCCACAGTCATCAAGTTCATTGACAACAAAGATTTTCGTCCAACAGAGCGCCTTCGTGTCATTATGGGCATTTCAACTCCAGAAGCCGAGGATGACTCACCGTTTCAGGCCCTGGACCAACTGTACATCCAGATCCTGTCCCAAACTCGTCCGGCTGCTCGGCCTCGGCTTCTTAAAATTCTTGCCGTTGCTCTATCGGATTTAGACCTTGACAGCCACCATATAGTGCAGCTCCTTGAGCTTCAGTCGGGAGATGTTCAATTATCCCTCCGTGCCCTGTACTCCGTTTTAGAAATTCAGGAGTCAAGGTATAGAACCTGTCAAACCTATCCAGAAATCAATCTGCATAGAAGGGTCAAGTTGCATCATGCTTCCTTTCACGACTTTCTCAACGATCCCATTTGTTCGGGCCAATTCCACGTCAGAAGTGTGCATCTCCACACATATATAACCAATCAAATCCTGAAGGCATTCACATACACTCACCACAATCCACTGAACCACATTCCTCACGTAGCTTGGTAAACTGATCAGCATTGCAACACCAGCCATAACTCTGACCAAAATATGCAGGAACCTCAAGAAGAAAGCGATGGAATACATAGCATCTTCAACACCTTCTCCGGACTTCATCTCTCTCCTCCAATCTTTCAACCCAGATTTTCTATTTTCACTGGACGGGTGTAAATACGATCAAAACGTTGAGCATTTTATCAACGGAATATTGCATTGGTTGGAAGTAAGTCCTGCAACTTGGCCCCTCTCCAAGTTTCATGTAGCTCTCTCTAGAAATCTCGCCCTCCGCCTGCATGTCTAATTCACCTGTGGGAAGACTACAAGTTTATGGGGGTCTTTCAAAAGGCTTGCCAGGAAAGAAGTGAAAAAAAGAAAGGATGCATACTTCCTGCGTCGTCTCCGCAAATCATCAGAATATATCAGGCATGCAAAGTCTTTGATGGAATTTTCAATGCCATGGGGCGTGGCCCGGCTATCCAGCTCGCAAACATTCATCTTTGGTTCATGTCCTGGGACGACCTCAGGACGGCTATCTGTCCCCTACGATCAATTATAGGGGAGGATGCGGAAGACCTTAGAAACTTCCTGATTTCGGCATCAGATCCAAGCAACTTTCCAACATCTTATTTTGATTCAATCTTGCGGGACCTTGGGTTTGGAGGGTTACGAATACTGAAGCAAATGGCAACAGGCAGAATTGACCGGCCTCTGCGGTGAGTGCCATTTTGGCCAACTGAAGAGATATCATAACCTACCATATTCTAGCTTGGACCTGTATGGATGGGGTTTTCTTCTGAGATCTCGTCCACCCTGCCCTGTTCTTCTACAGGATCTTCGCATAATTGAACCTGAACTGGGTAAGCGGATTGAATGGCGGTACTGTCATTCAGGCGATGTTCATAATGTGATCCAATGGCTTAAGGCAAGCCTTTAGTCGGTGAACTCTAGTGGAGACAATTCACATTCATGTTTTCCAGGCGTTTTCTGAACCTCCGATTGAGCTGATTACTCTTTTTGATCATCATTTACAGGTGGCCTCTGAGAAGCACCCAGAGTCGAGCGCATTCACTTTCAATTTGCTGGAGAAGAAGTGGAGAAGGTTTGAGAAGTTGCGAGCTGAAAACTTTGGACGGTAGAAGTGTCATGGACATCTGCACCGCAATCATCTTTGTTCTATTATAATTCCGCTTGTACCTACCTACCTACCTACCACCATCAGCCCACAAATGTCAAATCATCCCCATTGATGCCATTTCCCCGCGTGTACCCCGCTGAATATCAATCTTCTCGTGTCTGTTTTGCAGCACTGGGGACTATGATGCAGTATTTCAGAGCTGCCACAACTCAGCATGGCTGCCGTTTTTCCCCCCGGGCCCAGATTTTTATTTTGGCTCAAGGCCAACTTAGTGTGGAGATCATTCTGCACCTTGCAGTATGTTCAGGTCCAAGAATTATGGTTCACAGAACCTTCTGGCTCAAATTTTTCGGTTGATGAATTGCTCCAAGTCATTTTCACAAAGCAATCAATCATAATTGCTGAACGTTTAGGTTTGGCTACCCAGGGGAACATTGTGCATCATTTTTTATCTATTTGTCATGCTGAATTGGTCATCACAAGAAAAATTGAAAAGCAAGTGGGAAAGAGAAAAAAACAATCAAAATGGGAATATATTTTTCCAACCTTCCTTCTGCTTTGAATCCCTCCATGCCAGCTTGTTTCATTCACAGAAGGCAATGTAATTGTCTTAAGTTCAATTTTTGGTCATTAGCTATTTCTGCTTGATCAGTAGTATCCGTTGATGTGAGACATTCGGGAGGGGAGACTGAATGCAGGACCCCTGAATATCCCCTTGGAGGCTAGGTCCGCCCAAAACCGAGGTCCACAACAGACAAAAATGAGCCTTGAGGGCCAGCAAGCCCAGGTCAGGGTGCGGACAAAAATTACCAAGTTCGGCGGACTTGGTGGGCCAGAAAGTCTTCCAACAATCTATTCTGAACCCAGGCACTTACAAAAATGCTGCTTTCATGCGAGAATAGTCCAAAACAACTAAAATTTGGCCACAGAGGAAAATTGTGAGTTTGTAAGCCCAGAAGCTGAGAATTACCCGATTTGGACGGATTTCCCACGGTCAGCTAGGTGCAGCGCAGACAAAAATGCCCAGATCACACCAAAATCTGTGCAGACAAAAATGGGTGGATCTGGGAATTTTTTGACCTAGCCTCCAAAGGGTTTTCTGAATACCTCTTACTCGGCTATTATGCTGATATTACTCATTATCCCTTTTGGGTTTCTTCCACGCTCGAACATATCCAAAGGACAATTTGTGGCATTTATGTTGCATAGACCCTTCAACAACACGCTCCAGGGAAGTTGGTGATTTTTTGTGATCCTATACTTTAAAAGAGCTCAGTCACAGCCACCAAATCAGGTGATAAGTCACATACTTTTTCACGTGAGGTCTTGGACGAACCCTGTATCCATCGTGTCTTTGTGAACTCTCACATCAAAGACACAGGTGCTAAAGCTAGTTTTTTTGAGCTGAGAGCTAAGTTCAACCGATCGATCATAACAACACGTGATCTCTCAATTCATGCGTGAGCTTCAATGGCTTGGGGATCCAGAGAATCTGAACCACAAATTACGGGAGGAGAAATCAACAGGCCATTTTTTTCAAGGTATGTACACTAAGTGGACAAAAAGAATGTCCGATCGGGTTTGCCACCCATCCTTGATGAAAACAAAATATTTGGGGACAAAATCAAATGCAGGATCATTCAGACAGCCGAGACATTTTGGGCATTTTGATGACATCAAATCCCTTGATGCTGCATCAAAATTACCTAAATACGAAAAGTGCAATTTTTTCAACTCAAGCAGTGATTTTTATCACAACATTGTGTATCACCAAAATTGAAGTTCAGGATCTGCACATCAATTCCACAAGCTGAATCATGCAAAATTATAGAGGTGTTTGAGCGCTACAGCCTCCGCAAAGTGGTCATTTTGGGCACTTTTGATCAAATTTCGTGAAAATCCAGCCAAAATGGGCAACTTGCCTCGGTCATTGCGGGCTCAAAACCCTATCAATTGAGGTAATTAAAACATGAAAGAGTCTATTTTATGAGTGCTTCCTGATGGTATAGACCATTTTTTGCATACACAATCATCCTACCGAGTCAATCTTTCAGAAACCTCACAAAACAATGTATTGGGCAATGGGGGACCATGGAAGGTATGGTTTCCAACGGCTCAGATCCTTATGAAATTCACCAAGATTTGTGCCTACATTTTATTTGGAGTGATTCGGGTCAGAAATAACCCTAAACATCCATTGGACATTCTTTTTGTCCACTTTAGTGTAGCCAGGAAACAATACTAATTTTACATTGGTTGTATTAGGTTGAACTTCAGTTGTGTGGGAGGTAAATAAAGTGTTGGAATTTATGAATGGTATTCCATTATCTGAGGTCTCACATCCCACCTTGTTTATGTATAACTAGGCTTCATAATCTTTGTCAAAGTATATTTGAGCCCCCTATGTCAGACTGGAATACTAGAGGGACATTGGGCTAGATGATACTCCCCCTCTTAGTGGAAGAGATAGTTGTCAATGAGCCAGGTTTAAAAGAGAGAAATATGCTTTGGGGCTTTGACCATGCCAATTGATGGCTGGCCGGTCCGTAGAGGCATTCAGACTGTGCTCAACTTTCCAACAATGGTCAAAATTCAGTCGTTGTTCAGATGCAGAGAGTGATTGGCAGAGTACACCCCACTCAATATCTTTGTTTGTGTTGTTTCTTGCTACCTTCTGTGATGTGCCCATCTCTACTAGTATCTCCCGGACAGACACCTCAAGAATAAATTACCTGAAGATATGATAGATATGCTGCAAGCTCTGACGGTGTTTCCCTGGATGTCTCCGGCCATACTGTACTGTTATGTGTACTATTTCAACCAAGTATTCGACCCATGCAACCAGTGGCCATAAGTATTTGTTTGCCATCAATTCAGCAGCTGCTGGGACCTGTGACCGCAATTTCAATGTTCATTGGTTGAATTGTTCAGCTCAGATTAATTCCATTGCTGGTCCTTCTCAGCGGTGATTCTCGTGATCTCTGGCTTTAATATGCAAAAATTAACCCAAATCCCTGTGGAACAGACAACAATATGAAACATGCTGGGCAAAAAAAAAAACCCCCCTGGAAATTCACAAAATGGGCCAGTATTCACCGCTTCTGTGACTTGTGACCCACAAAAAAAGTATTCAATTCGGTGGGCATTGTGACCAGTGACTGGATACTTGGTTGAAATAGTACAGTACTTACAGGTGTCTATGTGCTTTAACAATGTTCCTTTGGCTGCCTCTCTGGTCTGGCGTGTACTGGCTCCACTTTTGCTTGGAACTCTTTGCTGGAGCTTCGTGCATCTAAGATCTGGTGGCTCAGTGTGTCCACATACATAAGATGGGGAATCCATTGTTCTGCCCACTACCGAGACATGAGTCATTCTCGCTGGGCCCCCTTAGACAAAGCTGGATATTTATGATAATATACCTGTCCACACCTACCATCTTTGCTATGTTATGATGTTATGAGCCCAAATATTTATCTTGTATCTTGTAGTAACACCATGTACTAACACAATTATTGATTTTTGAGCAGTAAACAATTGAAGTGAAGTCACAGTTCACTGGCGCATGTACCTAAAGGTTCAGCACCCGCTTTAAAGAGGCCTAATCCAATATCATAAAAGATAGAACAAAGGGGAATAGGGCAAATGCCTAACAAACAACATGGCAAGTGTCGGACCTCAGCCATGAACCCCCTGCCACGACCTTTGCACCCTGTGCAAGTGGGGACCGGAAATTGGCTGTTATTGGGTGGATGCTTATGTAATACAGTTTTGGCGGTAAATGACTTGCGAGGCCCATTGTACAATATACACTCCATTTCTCAACTTGCTGCAAGCATAAAATATTTTTCTAACTCATGTATGAAGGTATTGTCTGGGACAGAAATCCTGTTTTGTGCTCTGGCGTTTCAGTCTTAACTGACCTCAACCTCGAAAATGTGTAGGGAGGAATTCTGTTCAGAACAATACCTTCATAAGATGATTATATCATTTTAGGGGATTTTTCTGAAGTGATCCTTGTAATGTGGAGGCTCCTACTGATTTTACAAAATCAACCGTTTCAAGGCAGCGATGACACTTTGATCCCATCAACATTGCCATTGCAGTCACATGATCTTTATCCTCAGCTCTAGCACTGGGGACTGGCAATCTGGGCCAACAAAATGTCTCTTTGTACATGTTTGTTCCCCCACCGGCTCACATTAAATTAGTGGCAAATGCCCTTTTCAATGTGTTTGAGTGGTCTCAGATGTCCGAAAATTGATCTGAAGCAGCAGATATGTTAGTTTTGTTGTGTCTAAGTGAGCCATAATTTTCCTCCAGCGGCAGAAGTGCCATAGTGGCTGGAACACGTCAATGAGGGCAGGGGGACACACCCAGGACGTGAAACTTTTAACGTCGTTAAAAAGATCTAGGAAAAGAATTTGTATTTGTAGTTTAATAAATTTTCATTGATTTACAGCTGTTCCGGAAAAGCTTGACACCGAGTATTTTTTGGCGACACACAATTTTTGATGCAAGGCTAAGGATTACTGTTTTCGGATGATCCGGTCGGCAAATCGCTATCACGAGGGAGTCCTTCGCACCCAATTCGTGCCCAGTGAGTCCGAGTTTGAGTGCACAAAATTCAGATTTTTGGTGTGTCTGCAATTGAATAAAAATATAGTCCTCGCTGGTATCTTGATAGTCCATGGCAGTGGGTAAGCTGCGAAAAGGTGACCTGATTAGACGCCAAACCGGGATAGGGCTCGACCGCGGATCATCCAAAACCGGTAATTCTTAGCCTTGCATCAAAAGTTGCGCGTCGCCAAAAAATAACTCGCAGTGTCAAGCTTTTCCGGAACAGCTGTAACAAGATTCAATCAAGCCAGAAAGGATTCCATGTAGAATTAGTAGTGCTTTTCAGCTTGATTGATTTGTATCCTATTCACCAAGTAAGAAAGGCGTCTGAAAAGAACATCAGTTAGGTGCCAAATCAACCATAATTGATTTTTGGGGTATCAACAGTGCACAAAAGCACATTGTAAAGCAAATGGGGAAATGTCAAGCCAATGGCAAAAATCCCTTATTGTTTCCTGACACCTTTTAGGCGAGGCTAAAACATTTGCTTTAGAGTAGTCTCGTGCACTGCCTCTCATGACATCCCGTTCCGGGAACCCTGTCATGAGAGTCTGGGCCTAAACCGGCTAGTTAACCGCACCATTGCGCTATCATTTTTTGATGGCAATTCGCACGACTTCGCGTAGTGTACTCTCTTCATATCTCCCTCCTACGCACCGTCCCGAGGCATTTTCAGGCCAATAAAAAATGTCATAAATTGCTTTATCTATAGTCTTTACAGAAATAAGCCAAAATTATCCAATCAGACCTAGTTATCCCGAGCTCAACTCGGATGACTTTGATCAAGAGCTTGAAATGTATGAGTCTGTGACATTCTTGATTGAGGGATCCACGGAGGTAAACAGTTCTTGAATAAAGGATTTGAGAGAATCTGGGAAAATTCTGCTTCATGAATTTGAGGATAGCAAGAGCTCTATCTGTATCTGTGGTGCAGGAACCCCGGGTATTGCTGCCATAGTCGGTCTCGCAAATCATCTGAACCTAGATCAAGAAAGGGAACATCTGGCTGCACATAAATTAAAATTTTGGGAACCCAGGGTGCTATGTAGATGTTGCGTCGATGGTGCTAGTAGCATCAGGCTCTTGATCAAAGTCATCCGAGTTGAGCTCGGGATAACTGATTGGATAATTTCGGCTTATTTCTGTAAAAACTATAGATAAAGCAATTTATGACAGTTTTTATTGGCCTGAAAATGCCTTGGGACGGTGCGTAGGAGGGAGATATGAAGAGGGTACACTACGCGAAGTCGTGCGAATTGCCATCAAAAAATGATAGCGCAATGGTGCGGTTAACTAGCCGGTTTAGGCCCAGACTCTCATGACAGGGTTCCCAGAACGGGATGTCATGAGAGGCAGTGCACAAGACTAGCTTTAGAGTCCGTTCGGATGACCTTTTTTTCGAAAACTGAAAGTTCAGGTTTTCCTTTTAGAGTAGTATCTCCGTAGATCCGAGTTTTCCGAGTAATTTGATGCAATCAAGCGTGACATTAAATTTTCGACGCGTACGACAGGCAAGTGGCATATGCCTTGTGAGGTTGGATCCCAATGCGGACGGAATTGGGCCAAAAAATGGCTAAATGTCTCATCCGTATGCGGACAGAGATCGTGGAAAAAAAGGTCTATGTCTCATCCACAATGCTGACGGAAATGCCTTTGGAGGGCCGAGGTCAGATCCTGTTGTGTACAGAAGTACTCGGATTTCACCAATTCTCTCAGATTCCCCTGGGCCAACAAACATGCAGGAAAAAAATGCCCAGCAACTGGTGTAAAGACCATTCTCATGCCAGAATGTCTGATCCGGTGTGCGGACGGACGCGCTCCAAAAACAGAGGTTCTCATCCTGGGGTGGACGGAATTGGTGCAAAAAGACACGTACGGAAATGGCCAAATCCGGGATTTTAGGATCTGACCTATTTTGGGATTTGCCACTTGCCTCGTACGACGTGCGTCTCCCGCACAATGCCTCCGACAGGGACATACAAGTGCACCTGGTACTTGTAGCCACATACTTCTGGCATCTGATCCAGACTGCCGTTGTCTTGTATGAAGGGAATCCCAACAGAATAAAATTGGAGCTTGGGATGAGCTTACATGTCTTCCTAATAGCCCAACTTCATAGCCATTGAATCAGTCGTGGAGCGCGAGGACAATATTAAAAAGATGACGCGGGAGGTCACAAATGTCACCGACATCACATGTATTCGGATCTACGGAGATACTACTCTAAAAGGAAAACCTGAACTTTCGGTTTTCGAAAAAAAGGTCATCCGAACGGACTCTTACAGTACCCACCATCACTTCTCTGCACATGTTTTTTGTGAATTTTTTGTGATTTATTTCCCATTTTCTGGGCCACGAAACTGGCCAAAAGAATGTGATTCACCACAAAAACCCATTTTTTCCCACGGTGTTTCACTTTTTCACCGATGGAAATTTTTGTGCGTACCTAAGTGAGCATCCAGCCAAACATTGCCAAAACCTATATCATCAGACTGCATCAGGGAAGCCAGACAGTATGGGGAGAAAGACCAGCAAACAGTGCTCTGCTGCCCGAAGCCGCGAAACAAAACAAGCCCACGCCTTGCCAAACGGTACCTCTGCCGGATGCGTCAATTCATATCAAATTCATATTGATCTGACCTACACCTCCATTCCGGACCCAGAGCCTGAGCCCAGTGATAGCGAGCCTGCAGGTTGGGCCTTCAGACAGTGCGTACATAAAAAATTGGTCCTTGACCTCGAATGTACCGACAACATTCGCAGGTATTTCTGCCACTGCCGGCCATGGATGCGTACCGGTGCATCGACCCCAACCTTGCTCTTTGATTCCTTGCCAATGTAAAATATTTTAGGGTGGGATTGAATCTCAAACAAGCCGCATATGCTAGCAAAACATATAACTCTCACCACCGCATCCATGATCCCAGGCAACATCAAGGAAGACCCCAACATCATTGTGTGGGCGAGCGAGCCGGCACCGGCCGCTGGTTCCACGTGATCTAACCCTACCTGAAAAGGAAATTGATCCCATCATTAGGGTTTGTTTCACCTTTCGAGGACCCGAAAAAAAAAAGTTCACCATTCGTTCCACCGAGCACACCATACATTCTTCTACCCTAATACTATCATTTTAATGTGTTTTTGTGACCACTCAAGTCAGGCAAAAAATGTAATTAGCCGTCGAAAGTTTGGGTCTGTTCACTGCCAAAAGCGGAACCGTGATGTGATGACGGGCGCTGTACAATGTGCTTTTGTGCACCATTGATACCCCAAAAATCAATTATGGTTGATTCGGCACCTAACTGATGTTCTTTTCAGACACCTTTCTTACATGGTGAATAGGATACAAATCAATCAAGCTGAAAAGCATTACTAATTCTAGGTGTGTCTGGAATCCTTTCAGGCTTGATTGAATCTTGTTAAATCAATGAAAATTTATTCAACTACAAATACAAATTCTTTTCCTAGATCTTTTTAGCGATGTTAAAAGTTTCCTGTCCTGGGTGTGTCCCCCTGCCCTCATTGACATGTTCCAGCCACTATGGCACTTCTGCTGCTGGAGGAAAATTATGGCTCGCTTAGACACAACAAAACTAATGTATCTGCTGCTTCAGATTAATTTTCGGACATCTGAGACCACTCAAACACATTGAAAAGGGCACTTGCCACTGATTTGATGTGAGCCGGTGGGGGAACAAACATGTACAAAGAGGCATTTCGTTGGCCCGGATTGCCGGTCCCCAGTGCTAGAGCTGAGGATAAAAATCATGTGACCACTTACCGCATTGGCACCTGCCCAGGCATTAGTCTCGTGCACTACCTCTCATGACATCCCGTTCTGGGAACCCTGTCATGAGAGTCTGGGCCTAAACTGGCTAGTTAACCACACCATTGCACTATCATTTTTTGATGGCGATTCACACGACTTTGCGTAGTTCATATCTCCCTCCTACGCACCCCAAGGCATTTTCAGGCCAATAAAAAAATTTAATAAATTGCTTTATCTATAGTCTTTACACAAATGAGCCGAAATTATCCAATCAGACCTCATTATCCTGAGCTCAACTTGGATGACTTTGATCAAGAGCCTGGAAGGTATGAGTTTGTGACATTCCTGATTGAGGGATCCGCGGAGATAAACAGTTTTTGAATAAAGGATTTGAGAAAATCTGGGAAAATTCTGCTTCATGAATTGAAGGATAGCTAGAGCTCTATCTGTATCTATGGTGCAGGAACCCAGGGTATACCATATTGCTGCCATAGTCAGTCTCGCAAATCATCTGAACCTAGATCAAGAAACGGAACATCGGGCTGCACATATATTTCGGGAATCCAGGGTGCTATGTAGATGTCACATCGATGGTGCTGGCTCTTATGGCAGTCAAAGTGCACTTTTTATACTCCGCTACACTTTTTGGGGAATTTGCCTTTTCCGCTACTTTTATCATGAAAATGACAACTTCCCGCTACTTTTTTTGAGTCAGATCAGAGCAAAAGAATGTAGCGGAAATCTTACGTTTTCCGCTACATTTATTTGACAACTTGACAATCCCGCTACATTCA
This sequence comes from Mycena maculata, assembly GCA_029448575.1. Taxonomy (NCBI): domain Eukaryota; kingdom Fungi; phylum Basidiomycota; class Agaricomycetes; order Agaricales; family Mycenaceae; genus Mycena; species Mycena maculata. The sequence goes on from JARJLG010000138.1 coordinate 92,867, forward strand.
TTTGACAGGCTTGTGATCCCGCTACTTATTTTGTGACTCAATCCATTTCCTGCTACTTTCTTTTGTGAGTGGGATTCCCGCTACTTTTTTGTTCAAAAAAAAAATGAAAAACCTCCATTCTTTGATATATGATAGAAGATACCTACCACACTAAGACGGTATGTACAACACTCTTTCTCATAGATTATCCTGAATTTAATTGTTGCTAAGATGCCCTAGTCCTTTTGCAGTAATTGCAGTTGATCGCGACCTTATCCACGTGACCGCAAAGTCTCGTTGGCGTTGCTGCTCATCGCTGCCAAGGTATGTGCGCCTCTCATTAGTCCGACAATCTCCTCACCTCGGTGCCATGTTCTCTACTGAAAGTCTTTGTGGTCTTTCTGATAACACTGAATCTACCCTTGAAGCAACCTGCCAGTGTGAAGACCCTGGAGAGTCGTTTCTGGCCTCCCCACGGCGGGTCTGGTAGCGTGCGTGACCCACGATGTGGCATTGCCAAATCGTGATGTGGCTGTCATGTGCAGCGGTGCAACTCCTTCACAGTCATGTGCCTCGACCAAGGCCGTGATTTTCTCTTCGTTCCTGTTGTACATGCCTTCCTAGTGCGTTTTAGAGTATGACATAGGTATCCTGTATCATATACTGAAGAATGGAGGTTTTTCATTTTTTTCAAAAAAAAAGTAGCGGAAATCCCACTCACAAAACAAAGTAGCGGGAAATGGATCAAGTCACAAAATAAGTAGCGGGATCACAAACCTGTCAAATGAATGTAGCGGGATTGTCAACAATGTAGCGGAAATCTTACGTTTTCCGCTACATTCTTTTGCTCTGATCCGGCTCAAAAAAAAGTAGCGGGAAGTTGTCATTTTCACGATAAAAGTAGCGGAAAAGGCAAATTCCCCAAAAAGTGTAGCGGATTACGAGTACTAATGTAATAAGTTCTCGTTCTTTTCTAAAGTTTACATGGCCGTTTCACTAGCTGCGTGAATTATCAGTTACGATTTTATAGTACAAGGAAAATAGTGGCTGTGTTGAAGGGTTTTTCAGAGACTCCATTAGAATTTTTGTGACTGCATAGTGGCTGTGCTATCGGCCAATGCCGAGCGTACTTCTGACGTCCACAGGCGTTGGTTCGAACCTGGTGACTGGATTCCTTTTTTCAGTTGGTCTTTTTTTTCTAGCTAATTATTGCCTCTAAAACTTGACACCAACTTGTCCAGATGCTGGGGTAACTTTTCTCCCCTTTTTTCAAAATCCCCTTGCTCACCCCAGTAACTCATTTTTGTTCCACTTATCCCTTATTTTTTTCTGGTTTTCATCCAACTTTGGACGTGGGAACCTGATTTTTTTGGATCTGGATCCTTACACCTCTAAGTGGAAAAGGAAAAAAAAAAACTCGGTCAAAATTGAGGGGAACATCAAAAAGGAGAGAAAAGGGAGAAAAGGGATTATTGTGAATGACCCTATTTACTGTGGCAATGAAAAGTTCTGCACACAGGCAGATTCAGCGTATACAGCTAAATATAGGCATGAAATTGAAAAACTTTTGGTGAGGGAGATGTAGTGTAGGATGTTCTGAGTGACTGTGAAAAATAATTGGGGCATTCAGATATCATCTGGTGGAAGCAGTGACTTAATTGGATCAAAATGTACTGATAGCTTAGTTAAACAACAACAAAGCGGTCTCGAAATGGCCGAAGTTCTCAAGAAGGTTGGCTCCAAAAATCCAATTAAATTAGGACTTGGTGTATCCACCCTTGGCATCATACAGAGCCTGCACCCTGGCAGGTAGTGAGTCGTACAAGCGGTTAATATAGGCCATGTCCAGATTTGCCCATTCCTCCTGTAAAGCCGCCCACAACTCATCACAATTCGTCAGTAGCACCTCGCGGCAGCGCACTTGACAATCCAGCTGCTCCCATGCATGCTCCCTAATGTTCATATCAGGGGAAGATGGCACCCATCGAAGGATTTTGATGGTGATGGGCAACACCGGTTTTTAGCTGTGCACATTGTACTTGTTTGGTTCCCCACCAAAATCCAAATCGGGACGGTCACTTGAATTCATCCGACCTGAATGAATCTTCAGTTTCAGACAAGATTTTTCAATGGTTTCAAAGGTGAGGATAATTAAGATAGACATATAGATCAAAGTCTTCGTGACAGAATTTTTTATGTCACCTTCATTGTCTCATTATTCGGTGGTTTCCCCTCCAGAGCATGCTTTTGGAAAGAACGGAGGGAAAAGGGCAAAATCTGTCCCGAAGATTTTCTTTCTATGTGCAATATGAACATTATTTGTACCCAAAGTCAACTTCTTCATGCTCATTTCAAAGAGTTACGATTCGCGACCATGGATTTCTGCTCCGATCAAGCGTGGGAAAACACGTCGGAGTTGAGATTTGGCGGGATGATTGCCCATCACCAATTTTGATGTCGTTGTCAGCAAACCATGTGTACACATGGCCTGATGTGTGCTTCAGATTGCCATCTTGCTGAAAGACAATGCTGTCCAGAGTGAGATTGTAGTCGGAGAGGGTGCCCAGGAGTGATTCCTCGAGAATCTGACAGTATTGCACTGCATTCATGTGGCCCTCGACACGGTGAAGCCGGCCCGGTCCATGTTCTGTCACACACCCCCAAACCATGATACTCCCTCCGCCATGCTTCATGGTTTTCTTGACGTTCCGTGGTTCCAACTCTTCGCCAGGTGTTCTGCGACAATATTGCTTCCCATCGGATCCAAAAAGGTTGAATTTCGATTCATCAGAGAAGATGACATCACAAGTCATCTGCCGACAGATCGCGCATGTCTTCCACCCACGCATATCGCTTCTGAATGTGAACCTTGCTGAGTAGCGGCTTCGCGCGATGCACGCGACCATTCTGGCCCTCCCGACGAAGAGCCTAGCAGACTGTGGAGGCTGGAGCAGTGGAGAAAAGTGCCTGGCGGACGTCTTCACTGTCGCGTGCTTCACATGTATTGATCATTCTGACGGCATGGTGCATGTCACAGTCCATGAATCAATGTGGGCGTCCGGATTTGGAGGCGTAGTGGTAGGGATCACCTGTGCGGACAACCTGGCAATAGTTCCGGGATGTGGTGGATCGACTGAACCCGAGTTCGTTGCCAATTCTTGAAAATCCATGTTTTCTTTGTCGTGCATTCGCAGGACACATGATTGCTTCGTGGGGGTGCATATAACCATAGGAAGTGTCTAGAAGTGGATAATGAGCCCTCGGAAGATGTTTTGGACGACAAAAATGGTGAGACGAACACAGTTTGGTGGTGGTTCGTGGAGAAACATGTTGATGTGACATTGTGACTGATGGCGTTTTGAAGTAATCAATTCGCTGCTCCACCAGATGATATCCGAATTCCCCAATTCTTATACACAGTCACTAAGAACATCCTACACCACATCTTCCTCACCAAAATTTTTTCCATTTCATGCCTATACTTAGCTGTATACGCTAAATCTGCCCGCATGCAGAACTTTTCATTGCCACTGTAGGTATCATGGGTCATATCTGTCTACTACAAAGTTGTCTAATACCCATGTCCACGGAGGAGGGAACAATACCCGGACACTTAATGTTCTGCACCCCAGTACCCAGTACCCATCCCTCATCTGACTCGAACACAGGTCATCAAATGATCGGATGCTGTTTTTGCACTTTTTAATGGCATGCATTTGTTTCCCCTGCTCACTACACCTGCAACAGAAATGTAGTAGAATTGACAATCAAGCTTCTGATTGCCTGTTCCTCTTTCTCTGGTGTTTATGTGTTGCTTATAAATTAATTAATTGAAGGCCCCCTCGATATACCAGGATCCTGGTTTGAGATTTTGGGAGTTTCCGGTCACACGGATATCTCATTTAAAAAAAATATAAGTACGAGTTTTGCCGGGCTGTGCCACGGCCCACACCCCAAGTTATTAAAAGTGCACTTTGACTGCCATAGGCTCTTGATCAAAGTCATCGGTATCGAGCTCGGGATAACTAGGTCTGATTGGATAATTTCGGCTCATTTCTGTAAAGACTATAGATAAAGCAATTTATGACATTATTGGCCTGAAAATGCCTCGGGACGGTGCGTAGGAGGGAGATATGAACTACGCGAAGTCGTGTGAATTGCCATCAAAAAATGATAGCACAACGGTGCGGTTAACCAGCCGGTTTAGGCCCAGACTCTCATGACAGGGTTCCCGGAACGGGATGTCATGAGAGGCAGTGCACGAGACTACCCGGGCATCCGGCCGCAGAGAACCCGGGTTTCCACCCCAAACAACACCAATTTTTTTCATTGGGGTTTCTGAAAGCCAGGTTCCTCAGTAAAAGAATACTCAATTGCAGGTGTGCCGATCCCCTTAGGCCCCGCTTATGGCGTTGATTTTATATTCATCGAACCAGCGCACGTTAGATGATTGGCGCCCATGTCCGGCAGCAATAATAAATGACACTGCACAGCCAACAAGTCTGTCAGTCACACTTCGACCGCCCACCATGCCGTTCTTCAACGATAGCTCAGGTCTGCACATTAACGGAGGGAACTTCTACGATGTTACCGGCGATATGAATATCCACACCTCCCGGGCCGTGATGGAGAGCGACGACGTGCTGTCTTCACTCAGTTTTGTTGCGGCAGAGAGACAGTTGTTGGGAGGAGAGAGGAGGACAGAGACTGCGACAATGTCACCATACGGTGTGTTTTATGCGGCCATGAAGTAAGCGATAAGTTTGATATCCCAGCAGATGTCTTGCGGTGGCCGCAGATTGCCAGTTCATCGCACACTCCGTCGAATGGGCTCCGGTCGACACCCGGCGTTGCGACGTTGCCGTCGTTCCCGGAGCCGGCCATTCATCGATCTTCCGAACCACTCGAGTTATATCGCCCATCTTCGTTTGATCCGCGGGGTGCTCAGCAGGGATCTGCTGTTACCGCTCCTGATCAATACGTTCTCACCAACCTTGACGATCCGAATTCTGGGTCATTGAGGAGAGGTTTTGAATATCTCCCATCGGATTCTAACACCATTCCATGCACTTCCGACGACATCCCTTGTTTTTCGTTCCATCAAAAGCACAAGCCCGTGCCGACCTCAGCTGCACTCGGGTCACCTTCCACCTTGAATTCACACCCATTCACTTATCCGCATTTGCCGATGGCACCCCTGTCTGACAGGTTATTTATTGATACTCCAAACGAGCGAGATGCGTTTGGAAACTCACTCGGTGTTCACCCCGCTCTCGGTCTCGAATACCCATCGACCGGCCTCCAACGACCTGCCGAACCTGATGGCAATTGGCGCGATTGTCCTGCAGAGTCAAACGGCCTGATAAATAATGCTCCCAATCCCGCCAGGGAGGAGCCCAGAACAAGCTTCCATGGTGGAACATTTATCACGGCTGGGAATATCAACAATACTCATATCCAACACCATGGCGAAGCCGGTAAGAATGAACACATTTCCACTGACTATGGTAATTAAAATAATTGACCAAGGCCTCCACATCTTGCATCGTGGCTCCGCTATCGATGCATTACACGACTCGGGGGAAAGATTCCCGCCGCCACGGTGTCATCCAGAGACGCGGATGGAGTTGCTTGATGATGTGTGGAACTGGGTTTGTGGAAATGAATCCCGCAGACACACAACATCCGCCTGGGATGATTACCCCGACAATTGGGACCAGACAGCAGAAACCCGACCCGATCGAAAAATTCTTTGGCTTTATGGACCTGCCGGTGCTGGGAAATCAGCTGTCGCCCAAACTTTGTGCCAGAGGCTACAGGAAGGAGGTCGTCTCGGAGGGAGCTTCTTCTTCAAACGAGGACATCTATCCCGTGGAAATGCCAAGAAATTGTTCCCTACCATCGCATATCAGCTTGCCATTGTGCATCCTGAGTTGAACCGTGCCATCTCACAGACAGTGGAAAGTGATCCAGCGACTCTCGACAAATCCTTTTCCCTCCAACTTGAAAAGCTCATCGTTGAGCCTTGTTGCAAGGCTCTTCTGGATGAGCCCTTCTGTGTCGTCATCGATGGCCTAGACGAATGTGACAGCGACATTATCCAGCAGGAAATATTGCGGTCAATTTCCCATGCCTTCCATCAATCTCGCATACCTCTTCTCTTCTTCATTGCCAGCCGCCCAGAACCCCATATTCAAGAGGTTTTCAACCACCCTTCCGTTGCCGGATTCCACCATTCAGTGAACATCCAGCAGTCATTTCATGATGTTCGGAAACATCTACAGGATGAATTTCACCGCATTCATGGAGAACATTCGGAAACGATGGCCACGGTTCCCCTTCCGTGGCCTTCCACAGCAGTGCTCGACCATCTGGTAGAAAAATCATCTGGCTACTTCATCTATGCGGCAACAATCATCAGATTTATTGACGACAAAGATTTTCGTCCAACAGAGCGTCTTAATGTCATTATGGGCATTTCAACTCCAGAATCGGCCGAGGATGAATCCCCGTTTTGGCCTCTCGACCAGCTGTACATCGAGGTTCTATCTCAGACTCCTCTGGTCAATCGCCCTCGACTTTTCAAAATCCTTGCAGTGGCTCTCTCTGATTTAGACCTCGGGATTGACCATATAGAACAGCTCCTTGAAATAAAATCAGGAGATGTTCGGTTATCCTTCCGTGGCCTGCATTCTGTCTTGAAGATTCAAGAGGACGGAAGAGTTAAGGTGCATCATGCTTCATTTCACGACTTTCTCAGCAATCCGAACCGTTCGGGTGAATTTCATGTCGGAAGTGTTCATCTCCACGCATGTATAACCGAGAAAATCCTGAAGGCATTCGCTCATGATAATCTACTGGACCGTATTTCTCACGTGGCGTGGTAAATAACCAGCGTTGCAACATCTTGCCAGATTTGACCCAATTTTGCAGGCACCTCGATGTGGCCGGTTTGAGGTACATATCATCTTCAACACCTTCTCCAGACCTGGTGCCTCTCCTCGAATCCTTCAACCCAGATTTTTTATTTGCAATGGACTACCGTCGCGACCCCGGATATTCCATTGACGAAATATTCGAATGGTTGAAAGTAGGTCCTACAACTTGGCCCGTGTTTCGAGTTTAATGTAGGTTTAGAAATTCCAACCTCTGCCCACATGTTCAATTCAGCTATGGGAGGACTACAAATTCATGTGGACCTTTCAACAGGTTTGCCAGTATGCGAGTCCGAAAAAGCAAAATTCTAAAAATTGTCCGGATGTCTCCTTGCTGGTGTCTCCACAGCCTATTAGAATCTATTCCACATACAAAATCTTTGATGGACTTGTGAGAGTCACAGGACGAGGTCCGCTTATCCCTCTCACTGACATCCATGTTCGGTTCAATCTGTCATGGGACGACCTCCGGACAGTTATCTGCCCACTACGGTCATTCATAGGCGAGGATTCAGAGGACCTTGCAAACTTTCTGATTTTGGCATCAGATCCAAGCAACTTACCAACATTTCATTTTGACTCAATATTGCGGGACCTTGCCGTTGGAGGCTTACGAGTTCTGAAGGAAACGGCCATAGGTCGGTACTTCCCGTGAGTGCCAGTTATACAACTATGCGGTATGATAACTTGTGATACTCTAGCCGGCGCTTGCACGGATGGGGTTTCCTTCTAAGATCTTGTCCACCTTGCCCTGTCATTCTACAGGATCTCCGTATAATTGGACCTGAGCTGGGCAAGCTGATTAAGAGGGCGGACTGTCATCCCAGAGACATGCATAACGTGATTCGATGGCTTATGGCAAGTTATTCGGTGAACTCTGGTTGATACAATTCCCATTCTCATTTCCAGGCGTTTTCTGAGCCTCCGCTTGAACTGATTACTCTTTTTGAGCATCATTTTGAGGCGGCGCGTATGCAAGGAATATACGGGATGCCGAGCAGATTAACTTTTGATTCCCTTGAGGAGGAGTGGGGAGAATTCCAGAGGTTGCGGGCTGGAAACTTTGGACCGGAGGAGTGGAGCGATACCGAATCGAGCGATGCTGCCAGTAGGTAGAGATATACCAGCGAGAAAAATACGGAAGTTCCAGGTTGCGGTGTGACTCATACTGCTGCTTCTTCCTCGCCCATCTGGTCAAAACTTAAACATCCTAAAACCCTGGTCCCCATCGCTAGACCCCTCGTTGGCAAGGGCACACCCACTTCTCCATCACTATTACAGCGCCTGGACGGGACCTACACGCGGGTCGACATCATAACCCTGGTACATATCGAAACTCCAAACCGAGAACCTTACAGCCGGGATTTTTCGAGGCGCGCAGGATGTCCGTACCGCCGTGCACGAGTACATCGAGGGGCAAGACGCTCCCCTCCGTTGTCTCATGAATAAAGGATAGCTCGGAGAGGTTCTTGAAGCCGCTGAGCAGCGCGAGGGTCATTGGGATCGACGCAGCAGCATTCGTGCGATGGGACGCATGTACCTTGGATTGGAGAGGAAGGTTGCTCGTGACCGTTATGGCGCAGGTTCGGAAAGTCACGAACAACGGCTGCGGGATGTGAGTAATCGTTCGATGCCAGTCTGACGCTAAGACGCACTCTCGATGAGATTCCTGGAGAGCCGGAGCCCCGCGATGGCCTCGAGTCGCGGAAAATACCTTTTCTTCGAGGAAAGCACCGTGCCAGTGTGCGTGTACATGTGGGGACACGCGAGCGTCGTGAGGTTGAGTAACGCGGGGAATATCCCATCGAGCCAGTCGGGGACACGCAACACGGTGATGTTCGGGAGAGTTTCGGAGATTCCGTACGAGAGTATCAGCTGGTAGATCTAAGGGCCCACAAGATTGGGAAGTGCGCAGGAATTGGACGAACAGGAAGATAGCTTCCATGTTCCTTGACTTCCACTTTTTCATCGAGATGTGCACAGATCCAACGGAGCATACAGACATAAGGTATCGGCTGAATCACGATGCAGGGAAGGCGGAGAACAGACCTCTCGTAGATCAGACGAGCCAAGTTTGAACGTTATGCCCTGGCGAAGAATTATGCACGAGCGAGCTGGAATTCATGGCAACAGGATTCGGAGACGCCCAGATCCATTAACTGCCGGACAACCACCATAAAACACCGGGTTCACAATTCTAAAGCGATGGATGCACTTGTATCCCAAATTACAGAATAATACATACTCGTCGCGGAATCCCTGCTCACTTCGTCGGCACGCACAGATGCTGTGCCAAATCATCAGCAATGCATCCCAACCTGAATGCAAAAGGGAACGATACTCACGTTCCTCGTCTGTTGATGATGCAGACTGTGTGTCTGCGTCCTGCAATTCCATCCATACCTGTAAAATCCGGTCAGCCTCGACTTCCAACGCCCCGACATAATACTCACCAGCAATCCTCCGGCGGCGTCCACCCCGCTGCGAGTTGATGATCCAAGAACCACCGCCACACGTGTTCCTCCAGGAACTTCAGCAGGCACGGGGAACAGTACGAGTCACCCACATCCCAGCCGTGGAATTCCGTCTGGCGGAACGCCCACAAGCCGCTGATCCAGGGGCCCAGCGCGTCGCTGCCGGCGATGTGGCGGGTGGCAGCGAAGAAGGGCTGGGTGACGAGCGGGTTGGCCTTGAGGTTGCTTTTGAGGAGGTTGGGGAGGATGATCGGGAAGCGGTGCCAATCTGAGGTAGTGCGGGTGCGTTGATGCGCAAAGTACGAGGAGAAAGGGTACGCACTGGCATCCGTGAAGAGCTGCAGTCCGCCGGGCGAGGCACATTGGGAGCCTGGACGCGAGACATCGGCACGAGAGGGCAGCGAAAATAAACGCAGAGGGTAGCTTACATGTGTCGTTCGCGCCGTTAACCTGATCGAGGATCCACTTCGATAAGGGCTCCTCATCCTTCAGCGGGGGTATCTTGCGGGTTTCCCAGAGATTTTTGAAGGGAGTGGCAAAGTAGCCTGAGAACAGCGCGATGTCGTCGTCGTTATCGAAGAGCTCATCAGAAATATCATCGACGAGGACGCCTATATGGCGCTCCTGCCACCCATAGAGCGCACGCGCCGGCCCCAAAGACTGAAAGATGTCGACGGTGCGTGGATCCCCGCCGGAAAGCCCTTCGAGGAGGCCGCGCATGAATTTTGCCACGGCATACAGCTGCACGAGCTCGTCGGTAGGATAAACGTTGAGCACTGCCGTGCGCTGTGCGAAGATCTTCTCGATGGCGGTATCCTCAAGGTCGTCGATCTCGTGGCGCTCATGACGGTCTGGAGGGAACAGGTTGCAATATAGCATCAGTCTATACATAGCTCGACGGAAGCGCCACGATTCCTCCGGCGTGAGTACACTCGTCTTGGAGGTTCGGTCTTTATTCCTGATTTTTAGGTGCAGAGGCTCACAATTAGGCCGTTAATAGGAGAGAACGACGCACGTTAAACTGTAGATATCCTCCAGCGCGGCCACCACTTTGGAATTTCCTTGCAGCATCGCCTTCTCGTCAGCGGTGATAACACTGGGAGCGTGGTCCTCGGGGCACTCCGTGGCCATGCGCAGTGCGTCCAGGGTATCCGCTGCATGGTGCGCCGGATATGGGTACTGTATTACTCTCAGCGCCTGGGGGAGCGCAGGTCCAACAATATTGTATGCTACCGCACGAGTTATTGACTGTCCTGAACGTCAACTCGATGGACTGCGTTCACGCCACATCAGTCGCTTGCCTTCGGATGAGTTTGGAAGATGCGGTAGAAGGATTTTGAGACCAAGACTGTGGATTGTAGAGTGCCGAATGTGGGACAGAAGGTCATGATACGGTCCAAAATGTCATCGTCCAGGGCAAGGCCGCTATAGGAGCGCATTGCCATCGAGGGAGGAGAAGACCGTGTAGATCTCGTGATGCCGATCACATAATCAATTTCCCTTTCGAGCACGACGCCTCACACGCCTCCACAAGAGATGAGGAAATCGTCTGGAGATATATCTCTTTAATGAAGGTCGCCAATATACTCAACACAAGTGATTTTGCACCCTATAATATGCAATCCAAAAATATTTCTTTTCTCGTGCAGCAAGCGGCGGAACTTCAAGCCGGCCCAGGGCATCATATTCTGCAAGAGAATATATCCATACTCTGAGATGAAACTATACTCGGAGTGCCCATGGTGCAATACCAACCGGGTAAGGTTTTCTGAGAGAGCGGAATGAGATTCAACAACCTTCAAATTACCCCAAACAAACTCAACAGGAACAAAATGTCACCTTAATCCTCTGGATTCAAATGAAATACCATATGGTGATTACACTGACCAAATCATACCTCTTCGATTTGATAAAAGAGGAATGGTTCGTACCAGGTCCCCCCGAAATAGTGTCGACAGGTGAAATGACTCTGTGTTGATGGGCCGAGCGTGCCTGACAGGTCAAATGCTTATCTACAATAGGGAGGAGGAGGAGGAGGAGGATATATTACCGCACGTGGTCCTACAAAGAACATGGCGGGTACCGTACCTACATACACCAGCCTCTAAGTGTATGCTACAGTCATTCTATGCCTCAATTCGGTTTGACAGAAATGCTGAGAGATCTTCTCACGAAAGTTGGTCATAGACGGGAAGGTGGAAGGGTGAAAAAGCATGAGCCAAAAGTACTGTAACTCTGTGTCCATGTGGTGATGTCGAGGAAATGGTACAGTATTCGCTGAGGTTTGCAGCGCAGAGCTACAGACCATTATGATATTGAATACACCAAATTGCCTCAAGAGGCACACATGGTCCACAGAAGGTGTGCAGCACAGATGGGGTATCAGGCTGCTTCCTATCATTTAAAGGCAAGCCAAGAACAAGACCAATACAAATTTCAGCTGAGGATAAGTTGCAGCAATCCACAAGCCCCAGGAGCGAACCAGTTCTGAGCTTGTCGGCAGTTGATATTGCTACAGTTTGTGGCTTGAGAGACTTCTGGAGGAATTCTTCCAGCATCATTGGGGTGGGCATTAGCCGAATGCCGAAGTAAGTAGTTGTGGTTTCTGAACCCAGGATTTTTCAGCAGCGACGGGATTGCGGTGAGTCGCCACAAGCCACAATTAGCTAGGAGTGATCTGTCCCGAAGTGGCTGCTCAGACACTCTTGTTGCTGACCGAAACAGCCCAAAAGTTGTGTGGCAGGAAATCGTTGCCGAGTTTGAAGTGTTCTGCGATGGAGACCATTGCAGTGGGCGATGACATCGGTGATGCGGTCCGAATCCCCTGTCTCGAAAAATCAGGAGTCCCAAAGGGGCTCATCAGACACTTCCGTCACTGTCCGAAACAGCCCGAAGGACAGGCTACGACCTTCGGACGCCGTCCCTGGGCTCGGAATAAGACGAAGATAGAGGTGGTGTCTGCAGGTTTGCAGGCCAATTGCGTACATGATGCTCTGCATCCTCGCCGGCACACAAGGTCACGAATGATTTTGCAGTCCTGTCTGGCGGGAAATCTTCGCCTACAGATTTTCGTGTACAGTGTACAATCCCAGTCGGCGATATCTGCCGCTGTGGTGCACATGTACCGAGTTTACGTGTCATCCCACATTGAGGAAAGATCATCTCGTGTGGTCGACATGGTGGTCAGGGGATGGAATGACTTTTTTGGCGGATTGTCGCCGGAAACAAAGATAGGGTCGTTCACAGTAGCCCTTTTTGTGCTCCTTTTTTTCTCCTTTTTGGCATTCCCTTCATTTTTTCCCTTTTCAGTTCAGCTATGTAGAAAGGTATGACAAAGGGAAAGACATCATGTCTAAGTGCACAAACCATTGAAAACCAGAGAAAAAAGGGGGCAAAAAGGGACGAAAAAGGGCTACTGTGAAACCCCCCATTGTGGTTGTTCACAGTTGTCCTTTTTTGCTTCCTTTTTGCTCTCCTTTTTTGCTTCCTTTTTGTGCTCATTTTTCACTTTTGTACTCCCTTGTTAGCTGCCTTTCCCCTGGGTCTGTTCTGAGTCAATGGTTGAAGCTTCAGAGCTTGACCAAGGTGGAGCTTTGGTTGCTAGCTTACATCAGATTTGAAACAGATTCAAACACAATGAAGGGTCAAGAGAACTAGAGGTGTTCTTGAGACAGCTCCTATAGTATGGGATTGATAACTGTGCTCATTCTGCATAACTTGAAGACAAGAAAGCAAAAGGGAAACAAAAAGGAAGCAAAAAAATGAGATAAAAAACGGAGCAGCTCATTTTTTTCTCCTTTTTGGCATTCCCTCTGTTTTTCTTGTGGTTTTTTTTTTCACTTTTGGGTTTAGAAGTGTAAAAAGGGCGACAACTGCAAAAAGAACGTGCCAATTTGGAAGAAAGGAAGAAAAAAGGAAGCCAAAAAGGAGACAAAAAAGGGAGTTGCAACAGAGGGTTTCACAGTAGCCCCTTTTTCTTCCCTTTGGTGAGCATCAACTGGGCTGCGATTTTATCATTCCATGCTGACACCGGCCTGGAGGGGACGACTCAAAGAGACAGCAGCGAGGAAACAGACCCTGTGCGTCCTCTCCCCGAGCCCATCCTGATTCCCTTCACACAATGTCTTGCAGCCCGCCCCATTGATGGGCAATCACTCACGGCGGCCTATGCTCTGCATCGGGATCGATCCGAAAGCTGGCATCCCGTATACGCGGGAGGATAAGAAGGAGGCCGCAAGGATTGGTGCAGTGGATGGTGAAAACTAAGATGGTATATGCAATTGTGACCTTGAAAACCACGAAGAGGTATGCGTGTGCCGATGCCAGTTGGGAAGCCAGGGTCGTCAGAGCCCTGACTGTGGCCACCGCAGTGTGAGGCCGGATACGAAGTACATTTGCAGAAGGTGCAGGACACCGAGAATTATAAGGGTAAGGACATCGTGTTTGGGAGTGGAATCTGGGTGCATCATTCAGGCTCTTAAGGGCGAGTGAGTCAATTTCGGATCTTTGTGTGCCAAAGTCGCGTCATTCTGGACAGGGGTGGTAGCACCAGCCTGAACAATACTGGTGTCCATGTCAAAAGGAACTCCGTGTTTTGAAAAGACATGAGCAAGGAAGAGTTGAGCGAGTTCGACTGAAGTGATGTGAATGGTGCATGGGATGAAAATGCCTTGTTTTGAAGAGCGGTCAATAATGACGAGAATGTTATTGAAACCACCGGATAAGGGTAGTTCCTCGATGAAGTCCATAGAAATTGAATGCCAAGGCCGAAGTGGGACCGGAAGAGGCTTCAAAAGCCCATAAGGTTTGTGCCTAGGCTTCTTGTTGCGTCTGCACAAGACACATGATAGACAGAAATCCCGAACGAAACTCCGAAGCTCGGGCCAGGTATAACTCCGACGTACAAGCTCCAAAGTCCGATTCTGTCCGAAATGCCCCGAAAGGACGTGGTCGTGGTGAAATTGAAGAACTCGGACTCGGAGTTCATCCGAAACTCCATTGACTAAAGGCACGTAGATGCGTTCATCGAGTCGGAGTAGACCTTTTCCGTCGATAGACCAACGGCCGGAGTCCGAAGCAGCATGTCCGAGTCCGATGACCGCCGCGGGGTCATCTCGGAGATGGGCGAGAATGTCGGTGTGAAGCTGCTCGATGTCCATAATGACCGAAGCCTGAAGGACTGGTTCTTCAAGATAAGTGACTCGGAGTGACGCTGATAACTGATCCTGAGTGAAAACAGGGCGAAAATTGTGAGGGTCAACTTGGCTATAAGCCCTATCCCCCTCTTTAGGGTAGACGTCCCATCGTCTAGTTAATGTGTCCGGCTTGCCACCTAAGCGACCGGGGCGAAAGCGAATGACCATGTTAAAATGGCAGAGGTACTCGGACCAGCGCACTTGACGACGAGTCAAGACCTTTGAAGTAGAGAAGTACTCCAAGTTCTTGTGGTCAGTAACCACGTCGATAGTGAGTGGTGCGCCTTCGAGATAGTGACGCCAAGTTTTGAAGGCATCAAAGATGGCTAGGAGTTCCTTGTCGTGAACGTCGTAGTTCAACTCCGAAGGATTAAAGGAACGACTCCGAAAAGCCACCGGGTGGATTTCACCGTCATCTCCGAAGATCGAGAGTAGTATGGCAGCTAGAGCGTAGTCCAAATCATCGGTCTCGACGATGATTTGTCGGCCCGGAACCCAATGGTGAAGGATCAGGGCTTTGGAGAATGCGTTCTTGAGGCGTTCGAACGCCGATTGAGCCAACTCCGACCACTCCCATTTAATTCCGGAACGAGTCAAGCGAGTAAGGGGAATGGTGATGTCGGAGTAGCCATTGATGAAACACCGATAGAAGTTGCAAAAGCCGAGGAAGGATTGGATGTCCTTAACCTTCCGAGGGACCGGCCAGCCAAGAATGGCATCAACCTTGTCCGAGGCCATCGCGAAACCATCGGGGGAGAGAATGTAACCGAGGTATTCACAAGTCGTAACTCCGAACTCGCACTTCGGAAGTTTGCAGTAAAGTCCAGCTGCGCTTAATCTCCAAAGTACTTCTTGGACATGTGAGGTATGCACATTGGAGTTGTCGGAGTAGATTAGGATCGCAAAAGGTGGTAGGCATGTCGGAGATCGAGCTTGGTATATATTCGGGCTTTGCCCGGAGCGTCGAGTAAGTCCGAAATGAGCGGAAGAGGGTAGCGATCCTTCTTTGTAATGCGGTTAAGTCCTCGGTAGTCGACACAAAGCCGAAGACTCCCGTCTTTCTTCTTGGCGAAGAGTATCGGAGCACCGTGACTGGATTTCGAAGGATAAATGAAGCCCGCCTTAAGGTTCTTGTCAATGAACTCGCGCAAGGCCGTGAGTTCGGACTCGGACAACGAGTAAATATGTCCGATCGGCGGTACTTCACCGTCCTCGGTGTCTATTCGGAGGTCAAACTCCCGATGAGGAGGAAGGTTGAACGCTTCGGACTCCGAGAACACATCGGTGAAGTCGTGGTACTCCGAAGGCAAGTCTGACCGGTCCGAAGCTAGTGTCGAGGACCGAGCGCGGACATCTTCGGCCTTCGGTGTTGCGCGAAGAGTATACTGCACCGTACCGGCTTGTCCGATGATCATGGAGTAAGCAGCAGCGGAGACGAGTGAAACCAAGGGTGTGGAAATCGGAGGGCTGGTAAAGCCCGAAGAGGAGTCCATAGAAGGACCGAGGTTCGGTAAAGACGTCGTTGGAGTTTCTGGTACAACTCCGAACGCTGGTATGCCAGTCGTCGGAGTCGGCTCGGAGTTGCTCAACAACTCGGAGTCCGGCAGAACTGAGGCAGGACTAGTGTCCTGTGGTGTCGACACAGATGGACCAAGCGGAGTGGAACGGAAAGAGATACTGGCCGCCGACCAGTCAATCAACAAATTGAAGCGGTGGAGCCAGTTGTATCCAAGAACCAGTTCAGAAGGTGAATCAAGACGGGTGACGTAGAATCCATTAAATGGACTTCACCGGATGGGAATCGGATTGACAGAGTGGTCTGCTTTTTGATAATAGAGGACGAGCCATTGAGGTATCGCAACCGGATCGGACGTATTTCGGAGGTCGGCCATGAGTTCTTCATTACAATGTCTGAAGAAATAAAACAATGTGACGACCCCGAGTCGATAAGTGTCCGTAAAATGGTGTCGAGTCCCGAGGCGAGTGAATCCGATAAAGTAGTAGCATAGAGATCGAGGTATAAGGCATTAGGTGAAAGAGAGGACGCGTTGAGATAGACTTCTTCCATGGGCACTCCGAGCGAGTCAACGCAACTCCGAACGGGTGCTGGAGTTTCGGAGTTGCTGGTCATTTTTTTGACTCGGTGGACGGAGTGGCCTCGGAGTTCGGAGTCATGGCGGATGCCCGACCCTGCGAAGGCGTAGTCCTCTTCTTACAATCCGCAGCCTGATGTCCCTTCCCACCACAATACATGCACAACCCTTCCTTTAAACGCCGAGCACGCTCGGCGTCCGTGATCTTGCCGTTCTTGCCCAGCTTGTCAGCGTAAGGCTTCGGAGTTTTCGGGGTTGCGGACCCCGAAGCTGCTCCGGACGACGAGGCGGATGCCGAGGAAGGATTGTTGGGGGGTTTCGGGGTTTGTTGTGGTTTCTTTCCACCGCCGCCGCCCCCCGAGGACCGAGATCCGGTGTTCGGGGTTGAGTCGGGGTTTCCTTCGCGCATCTTCTCCGACGCCCGCTTCCAGTAGCGCTGATCGATGCGCTGTGCCAAAGTCCGAAGTCCGACTAGGTTTGTCGGAGGATCAAGGACCGCGAGTTGGTTCTTGATCCGACTAGGCAATCCTTCGTAGAACTGGGACCGAAGTGCCGCTTCACCCCAGCGAGTCATAGCTGCTTGGGTGTTAAACTCGATGATGTAAGTC
Source organism: Mycena maculata (assembly GCA_029448575.1). Lineage (NCBI taxonomy): Eukaryota > Fungi > Basidiomycota > Agaricomycetes > Agaricales > Mycenaceae > Mycena > Mycena maculata. Next base: position 110,151 of record JARJLG010000138.1, read on the forward strand.
GAGATCAGGTCCGAAGGCTTCATCCGAATTGTTCGGGGTTTGCTCTCAGCATCTCCGACAGGGTCATGCGGTCCGAAGACCGACATAAACTCCTGAATGAAGAGTGAAAAGTTGCCGTCCCAGTCAGGGACAGTACTGTCCGTGGCAAACATAGCGGGTTGGAACCAAGCGGCCGCTGCTCCTTTCAAGTATGAAAGGACAAAGATGATGTGGTCGTCGTCCGAAGGGAAGTCCTGAACTCGCTCAGCGACGTGAAGTCCGCATTGCGAGAGGAATAAAGGAAGCTTGGAGGGGTCCGAGCCGTCGAAAGGCTCAGGGTTTCGGAGATTGGATCGTGAACTCCGAACGGGACCCGAATTAGCTCCCGAAAGCGACCGAAGGACGGTAGTAAGATCATTGAGTCCGCTGAAAATCCGAGCACCGATCTCGGCGTCGTCCGGGGTCCGAGGCCGACGCTGAAGGACAGGCCCACCACCTCCGGGCCCACCAGGGCCATCATCATCCCTGTTGTCACCCCCATCGGGGGCACCTCCCACAGGTTCCTCGGGTTCGGTGTTCCGAGTCGGAGGGCGCTCGGGGTTCTCGGCCTCGGGCTCCGGGACTGGAGCCTCCTCGGTATCAACCTCCTGAATAGAGGCCACCGAGGGCACTCGCATCTGAGCCGGAGGAATTCCAATCGGAGATGGAGTCACCGGAGTTGCACCCCGACGGAGAAGCGGAACTGGCGCGGTATTTGGAACTGATGCCGATCGAAGACGCGGTATGGGATGAAAGACAATAGGAGATGGAGGTCGTTCTGAAGATTGGCCGAAAGTAGGTGGTTGAACCGGAGTTTGACCGAGAGTAGGAATGTTAGAAAAAAGTCGGGATTCCCGACGTTCTCGGTGTTGGGGTGTCGGAATTAAAGGGTTAGGGGCGGTATTGCCCGGTGTGAAGAGATTGGGATTGAAGTATGATCCAGACATGGCGAACTGAATAGGTGAGTTTGATTATACTGTTATATGTCGAGTCAGGCCAAGGTCGATGAAGTCCGACCTCGGAGTTCGCGGTTTCTCGCAACACTACAAAGAATAGAGTGAGCGACTATTCGGGCCCGCAGTTCTGCACAAGACTAAAGTCCGGAGTCACGGAGTTCGGAGTTCGGAGTTGAAGTCCGAATAGAGGATGAGGGCAGAGGCTCGACCAACGCCGAGATAGCGAAGAAACAATCAATAATCAAACTGAAGTACAAAACATAACTAACTAGCTTTTAAACTAAACACACTATTGTCTATTGAATACAATAGCGTGTGAGTTATTGGTAAGTAAGAAATGCAAAACAATAAGGTGCCAATATGACTTAGTAAGACTTGACAATAAGAAACCTCGGGCTTGGTAAGGAAGCCCAAAGAAGAAGACGAATCAGACAATAAGGCCTCGGTGTAATATAAGCCCGTCGGCCCGAGGAGTTAACCGTGCTTAGAAGGGAAACGCTCAGTAGACCTTCATAGCGTGAAAACCCTTCTTGGGCATTGCCGGACCGGGCCGGCCGGTCCGATAATACACGGATATTACACATTTCTGCACTACTTATGTGAGCCCGTTGAGACAAAATCCTGCACAGAATCGAACCACATATATATATTGCGTGAATTTGGCAGATCGCGCAAGCGTGCACACCGGAGGTATCCAAAATCACGCAAAGTCCATGGGTTCAAAAATCACGCTCAGTCGGTTTAAATCACAGAACAGACAGAAGGTCTGAAGAGTTCTTTGGACGAATCGGTCAAAGGAATGTGAATATAACAATACGAGAGGTGGTATACGTGGTAGTGTGGTACACACGCCCTCTACGTGGAAATTGTGCTTTAGGGCGACCCAGTCAGGCATGACACAGGTGTTGGTTTCAGTGTGCCACCCCAAATCGCTCCTGGAAGTAGTCCTCCGCAGTCTTCACAGCGTCATAATCCATCAGATCCACCAGAGACTCTTGCATCTCTTTCGCTGTGATGTCCAAAATCATCAGAGCACATGGCGGAAGAGGGATACGTCACTGACATCCCTGAAACCCCCCCCCCCCCCCCCCCCCCCCCCCCCCCCCCCCCCCCCCATCTTCGCAGGAGTGACATTTTTGGCTTGGCCGATTGGCTTGCGCCTGCGCGGATTGGCTTTTTTCGGACTTGGGCTTGAATTTGGGTGGCAATCAAAGCCCAAGCCCGGCTTTTCGGCTTGCAAGCCATTCCGCCAACCCGTCCCCGGCCAAAAAAGAGGGAGTGGCTTGTCTATATTGCACTGTAATTACATTCAATCAGACCTATCCTGCCTGCACAGTGGTCTTCTCTGAGGCATTCCTTGAGCTGGGTTGAGTTCACTTTTATTATTTCGGGCTATGCTGTCCAATATACACCGGATGGGGTAATAATGACCAGCGTAAAGGGCGTATACGTGTGAATACTTGTGGCTTGTGGCTATGAAAATACTCCTATGGCCTAGAGCTCACCTCTGGGTATGAATAAGGAGTAAAGTTGATTAACTCGAAGGTCTGTGCCCTGACTTTGGTCCACTCCGCTGATCTTTCACAGTGAGCATGCAAAAAAGACACTGAACCAACAAAATCTTGAATATTTAGGGACAAATGGGTGTATATATCCCTATTCCATGTCATCAATCTGATTTGATTGACGGGTTGAAATTATTGGTCGGTTCCATCTTCGTGGCCATTTATAGTGCAATTTCTGTGCTGGGGGTATTCATTGGGGATGATACAATGCACTACCCATGATGGATGCGGAAATTTGTCCTTGTGAAGAAGATTTGCAGTCGGGCGGGGCTTTGGCGAAATGGCTTGTGCACGTGACTCCCATGAGGCGGAATGGCTTGTGCCCATATCTCGCAGCAACTTGACGAATTCATTGTGTTTCAACTGTTATATGGCAGTTGAGAATAGGAAGTACATTCAGTATTTTTTTCAGCACCAAAAACTCTCAGAACGACGGTGTCCTGATTAAATCACTGTCTACCGGGCACAAAATGGCTTGGGTGGCAAAAGGCAGATGCCAGAGGCTGTGCCAGGAAGGGACAGTATCACCAATATTCCCTCCCACCACAGTCAATTAATTCCTCGGCATGGCGTGTGGCAGATGTTGGGCGGACGCATGGGCAGAATGGCTTGTACACGTGACACAAGCCGGCGGAATGGCTTGCGTGAATATCTCATGAAGAATTCAATTCATTCTGATTAAATCGGTAAATGAACCAGTGTAACGGGGCGTACACTTTGGTACCCGTATCAAAGCCAAGGAGCTGCAGGAAACTGTCACCACAAGTCAAACAAGCCCTGGTTGAAATACGCGAGCACCGCCACCGAGCGGAATGGCTTGTGTCGAGCATGCATGCAGATATGGCAGGAAATCTGTCTCGGTAACCCAGACGTTCGGTGTGATCCGTGATGATCATTGATCTGTGCACCGGATCAGAAAAACAAACGCAGAGATCACACCTGAACGTCTGGGGCATTTCGTATAGTAAGACCCCCCATCGAGTCACATCCCCCTATTCCCCCTCCCTCCCTCCCTCTGTTGGGCACGGGGGTGGGTAATACTGATAGTAGCTCTGTTATAGAAGGCCTCAGAGCTTTCCCCCATTTTTTCTACCGTGTTTTGGGCTCACCCAGGGCCACTCAAAAATACATGACTTTTGCTCTCCTGCGTCTGCTCTCGACCTCCCAGCACTCGTGAAAAAATTGGAATTCATTCAGATACATTTGGAATGTATGTTTGCATCTTTATCCTGACATGCAAGGTCCCTCACTCTTCAGTCTGCACGATATCGAGTCAAGCGTGACTTCTGGACCGTGACTCGATGGGGGGTAACACTATACGAAATGCCCCAGACGTTCAGGTGTGATCTCTGCGCTTGTTTTTTTCTGATCCGGTGCACACATCACTGATCATCACGGATCACACCGAACGTCTGGGTTACCGAGACAGGCAGGAAATTTATGAAACATTGGTGGATAATTCGAAATAGAGCGTATAATGGAATTCTGTAAAAAGCCCGGATGGAATGATCCGAGGGGATTTAATTTCCATTACAATTAAAGATCTAGTATTTCGATGTCGCACCCTCGCGCATAGCCGCCGGGGTGTGCTTGGGCGCCGTGGGTGGCTCATCTGTAATTTCGTTGTTACATCTGTGAATGTTATATTGGCCACTGAGTGAGAAAATGGTTACCTGGACACATCAAAATAGCACGAAGAGACATGAATGGTCTTCCATATTCAGATGTCATGGCCATGATTAATCACGGCGACGGGGGACATTCGGGATGTTCCGGACTTAAGAGAGGAGGAAGGGGACGATGGTGGCACACAAATGTGGAGGAATGGAAGAAATACCTACTGGGTAGTGTAGCTGAGGACAAGCCAAGCTGTCCAAGCCCGCCCCGCAAGCCATTTGGCCAAGCCACTCGACCAACTCTGACAGAAGAGGGGTGAATATACAGTACGAACTCGCCGCAGACCGGGTTTGAATGCTCGAAACAAGATTCATGTCGCCGAGCACTGTTTGATCGCTGATCACGACGATGAGGATGGCCGGGGGATCCCGAGATTAATGCGGAAGAGTAGAAATGATTTCAATGGACTGGGGGATAGTTATGAAAGAAATACTCACAGTGAGGACTGCTGGTGTAGCCGAGCACAAGCCCAAGCCGCCCAAGCCCGCCCCAGCCAATTTAATTTCCGCTAAGCGGGGCAAGCCATTCGGCCAAGCCACTCGGCTAACTCTGATCTTCGCAGGAAAGCGCAGGAACCAGCGCTTGCTCGTACGATTCACGCCTTTCGTAGCGGCTCGTAGGTGGCGAGGTGAGCAGGCACGTCGTCGTGGGCGGTCGCATGCGGGAAGAGGGCACCGAGGGCAGCGGCCTCCTCAATCACCATCGCTGCGCCCTGCCCGAGCGTCGGCAGCGTGGTGTGCGCAGCATCGCCGAGGAGCGCCGCGCAGCCGCGCACCCAGGTCGGCAGAACAGGCACCGTGCGCAACTTCCATTTCTTCACGCGCTTGTTGAGCGCAGCGATCAGGGGGCAGAACTTCGGGTGGAAATCTGCAAATGTTGCGTAGACTTCGGTGCGGGTGGTCTCCCCGGTCCAGTCTGTCGAGGTATCCGTCACGGTGAAGAAAGGATGGATATGAAGGTTAGGACTCACCAGGGCTGTCTTGGTGCGGGTCGTCGAAGATACCCACAACATTGAGGACGGTGCCTCCGCGGCACGGATACACCAGGAGCAATCTGTAGGGGCCACCAACTTTCATGATGGTGCGGACCCCAGAGATTCCGTCCCGCAGCCGACTCAACTCAGGGATATTCTCGAGCTTCGAGGTGTGGATAAGAGCGCGATAGCACGACCGTCCGCAGCTAACCTTCGTAGCCCACGACACGCGTGCGCATCATGGACTAGCAGATACGCGTCTCGCGTTCAGTAATACGTCGTAAATCGAGCATGATGCGGCTTACAGAAATTCCATCGGCTCCGAGGACGAGATCACTTTCAATAACATGAGTTCCAGCGCACCGCTCTCCGTATTACACTCCCTGACTTCACTGGCGAGATAAAGCACTGCAGGCGGTCCGTCACCAGAACCGAGGGCGAGACGCTGCAGCTCTGTGCGGAGGTCAGTCCTGTGGCACATTATAATCTGGACGGGTTGCTCAGCATCGAAACGAGGTGCTCTGGCTGAGGGGGAGCGTACCGGGTTTTCCTTGACCGAAGAGATCAACCATTCGGTCGTCGTGCCATCTCCACTCGTGCCATCGAAGGTCACGAACTAAGAAAAATAATATATAAGTAGTGAGTTAACCGATGGGGAATTCGCAGACCGTGCTCACCCCATCCAAGTTGACACTGTTGGAGGAGTATCCCCGTAGCAGCAAGTCTGCGCTCGAACATTCTAGTATCTTCTATTTCCTTTTATGGACACATGCAGTAGTTACTTGTAGAATATTCTAGTAAATCCTGTAGGTATATAAGCAGCAATGTTAGCTGCTCGTATGGCATCCGTTTGCCCTAACGCGAGCCTCTCTAACCAGATAGCCCGATTGCAAACCCACTTCTCTTTATCTTATCTCTGCTTATTCACGTAATCTCAACAGACACTCTTCAGGTTATCCTTGTTATATCCAAAGTGTTCCAAGACACGTTGGCAATTGGGTGGGATGCCGATCGCGGCACCTATATCGCCGGCGGTTGCAACGGCCTCAAAGATCTCATCGGAATAGGATCAGACGAGAAGGGCCATAAGAGCATTGACTCAATGACCGCTCCGCCGGAGGGCGATCGCTGCTGCGAGACCGCCGAGCCCGGCGCCGACGATGGAGACCTTGAGAGAGTTGCTTTGTTTCGGGTCCGGGGATGTCATTGTTCTTTGAGCGTCTCATTGAATTGACTTCAAAGTTCAATATATATGGGCGCAGAGAGGGGAGTGACCGATCATCCTGATTTGAAAATCTGCCTGATGTAACCGGCGTTTTGCAGCACCGGCGACCACATCAGTGGGGAGGCTGGTGGATAGTATTACACGACATGGTAGGAATGGAAAGACGTACACGCGAGGTTTACGTGTCCGCAGCCGGCGCCTATATGGGTTAAGCGAATTTCCAAGTCTTGAATTCCCGTTGAGACCGAGTAGAGATGCCAGAGGTGGCGCAGTGGGTTGAGGTCAACCAGGCTTAAGCATCCGGAAGAGGACCCCACACTTGCGAAGCATTTTAGTGATTCCAGATCGGGAGCTGAGGTAGACCATGCGCGGAGTAGACGCATGTGCCCGTCAGACGGGTCCGAGGTCATGAAAAGCAAAACAGCGGGAGAAGAGCGACGACTATTTTGGTGCTATTGCTCACCACCACCGAGTCCACAATAAACGGATCGTTGGGATATTCGGGATTTCACCGGTGTTGGGATGGAATGTCGGAAAAGGTGTAGATTTAAGGCTCGTGAGCTGAGTTCCCGGCTGTTCTGAAACGCACCGTGATTGACTCCGAGTCCTGATGAAGAGTGACAACATTATTTGATCCAAGGATAAATGCCGTCACGATTAGACAGCACCTGGAGTCACACCGACAAAAGTGAATGTTCGGCGCGGCTGAACATGTTGCCGAAAATAATGATTTAGGCTTCAAAAAAAAACTGGTTGGAAAATGAACTTTAAAAGCACAAATTCAGCAAAGCTGAGTAAGTGACCCAAATGAAGAGATTCAGCAATACTTTCTGCTGTGCTGAATGTACGCATTTCAGCAACATATTTTGAATTGTTGAAAGTGAGGCCTAAATCAATGCATTCGGCAGAAAATTCAGCCTGACCGGAAGTAACAATTTGGGTGTTGCTGAAGCTGTAGTGGAAAGAAGTGGTTTGGGCGACACTTTCAGCTATGCCGAAAGAATGTGATTCGACGTGGCCGAAACTGTAGCCAAAAACACTTGTTTCGGGCGCAGCTGAAATAGCAGCCGAAAGTTGTTGTTTTGGCAGGAGCCAAAAGTGCAGCCGAAAGTGACACTTTCAGGGCAGCCGAAAATAAGCGGCCGCTGGCGGCAGTTGGCAGCCGCCAACTGTGGCAGTGCAGCAGCCGCTGAGCAGTAATGCAATGTACTAATAATTATCCACTCTCTTAGCTGCCCCTGCAATTAAATGAGTGTTTCCAACCCATATTATACATCTCAAATCTCCCACTCAATGATAGGTGCTGTACAATTATACTTTTTATAATATAATTATCAGTATGTTGCATTGCTGCTCAGCGGCCGATGCACTGCCAACTGCCGCCAGCGGCCGCTTATTTTCGGCTGCCCTGAAAGTGTCACTTTCAGCTGCACTTTTGGCTCCTGCCAAAACAACAACTTTCGGCTGCTATTTCAGCTGCACCCGAAACAAGTGTTTTTGGCTACAGTTTCGGCCACGTCGAATCACATTCTTTCGGCATAGCTGAAAGTGTCGCCCAAACCACTTCTTTCCACTACAGCTTCAGCAACACCCAAATTGTTGCTTCCGGTCAGGCTGAATTTTCTGCCGAATGCATCCGATTTAGGTCTCACTTTCAACAATTCAAAATATGTTGCTGAAATGGGTACATTCAGCACAGCAGAAAGTACTGCTGAATCTCTTCATTTGGGTCACTTACTCAGCTGTGCTGAATTTGTGCTTTTAAAGTTCATTTTCCAACTAGTTTTTTTTTGAAACCTAAATCATTATTTTCGGCAACATGTTCAGCCGCGCCGAACATTCACTTTTGTCGGTGTGAGTTCTGCCACGGCTGCTGCACCTCCATAACAGTCCACGGGCCGAGGAGACATCCGAGCAACCTCAAGTTTGGAGACCACAAAATCGATCGGAATAGATAGCGAAGATCGATTCCTCTTCAAGTTGCCAATTACATTTGCCGGGGATGCACAGGGAGAAGAGATGGCCATTACATGCAAAGACATGTTCCAGTCTTTGATAGTCATTCTTTGAGGTCTATGTCTGCTGCAAGACACTGTGAAGGATTGAAGAGATGCGTCCAAGAGAGTGCACATCAGCAAGTTGACAAGTTCACTTTTTTGTCTTTTTCAAGATATAAAAGCCGTAAAAAGAGGAAAAGATGGAAAAGAGATGATCACTTTTTTAGGCCAAGTCCCATTTCCAGAAAAAGACGAAAAGACACCGATAAGAGACCAAAAAGCGATCATTTAAGACGCCAGGAAAAGAGCTCCTCGAGACATAATAGGCATAATCATATATAATGAGGGGATAACTTGGATAAGGGGTATATACGAGCCAGCATGCAGTAAGTAGTAAGTAACCCCAGCAGCGATGTAAACTCAGAACAAAAGACTAAGTCTACAAGCAACAGCATCAATTAGCATAGCTTCGTATGTATTGGAGAGAACTCACCGATAGATCCTCCGGTTTGAATGACAAGCGACGCCCCTACGTAGATGGCAAAACAGCGCTGTAGTTTTGCTTAAACCACATTCAGAATAAGTGATAGAATACGCACCGAATCCATGCGGTGCGATGGAAGGCGCCGGCGGGAATACGGAAGAGTTGACAAGCCAAACAATTGGCAGGACGTGGAGGTCATTTGTCGACAGCACCTGCATTGCATCCCATCAGTACCGTCATAGAAACAAGGTAAGCACACACCACTCGAATCCGCAGGTGGGCTTAAAGCTGTCTTCAGTGCACGGCACCCAGGTGCCAGGGCAGATATCATTGTCACCAACAACAGCGGCCCGGTGGCGACGGACATACTGATGTTTGAGGTCGGGGCGGGGCAGAAGGGCCGAGTAGGTGTCCGCTCCTGTTTCAGCTGAATAGTAAATTAGAGAGGCAGCAGGAAGAAGGGGAAGAAGACGCACGCAAATTCGCAGCGAACCCCGTGGGTGGGTCTGCGCAGGTCCACATCCTCAGAGAGCCACATAGGTGCAGGGAGCCGCCACACAGCAAAGGAAGGATGATGTGCGACTTGGGGAGGATGAGGTAGGGGAGGCTTCATGACAGTTCCGACGACCAGAACATCGAGAGAGGAAAGACGAGAGACTACAAGATCGAGCTTCCAAAGCGTGAGTTCATCCAGTTATCTTGCGCGCAACACAGAGCCAGCCAGGTCTTGTCATCAACAGAAGGGAGTTGCAAAGGAGGCAGGACGTATAGACCTTAAAATTGGAGCGGTCGAGGAGAGGGGAGGAGGGAGGAAGCAAGCCAAGAGGTGGGTGATCTCTGGATCGGACACACATATCAACACACGTGATCAACCACCCCTTCCCAAATTGGGAAGCAGGCCCTCCGCGACTTACCTCTGCAGTACCGGACATACGATGCATAATACCATCCTATGAAAGTGCCCAGGTTCAGAGGCATCTTCAGAGAACCCCGAGTCCGCACCGGGAGAAAGAAAATAAGGACCCAGCCACCGACAGCGAGCTAAATTAACACAACCTCATTCTTCTTCTTGGCCATTATTTTGTCACCTCGTATCCTTGTGATGAAGTTGATATTTTTTTATTACTTATATACACCATACCATGCATGAACCAGCTAAACCCGATCTATTTCTGCGGCAATGTTTTGGAAGGCAATAAAAGATGAATTCTGGATAAAAATGAAGTGTTACCCCCAAGATGAGTAGGTAAGAGTTTAAGCTGTCTGCAACATGAGACGACACGTTGTGTGTCCGGTACTGCAGAGGCAAGTCGCGGAGGGCCTGCTTCCCGATTTGCGAAGGGGTGGTTGATCACGTGTGTTGATCTGTGTGTCCGATCCAGAGATCGCCCACCTCTTGAAGCAAGCTGTGTGCTGCGGTTGATCAACCAAAATCACGCCATCGATGGCGTGATTGATCGGAGTTTGAATGGACTGGGCAAAATTTCCGAGTCCAAGGCGATTGAACTTGAGCGTTGCGCAACTCGGATGCCTGCTTGCTCCAACCTGGCTTGGTCTCGCATACATCGAGAACCCGCCCGCGGTATGTTAAATACCGGTACCCTTCGTGGATATAGTTGGTACAGTACATGTACTTCAGTTGAATCAGTTCGGTGCCTCCTCCGAGTCTTGGGGCCAGCTTATGACGAGAAATATTACCATAACGCTTGGCCTGAGAAGCTGAGGTTGAATTGAGTGAGTTATACATTTCCTGAGCAGTATTCACTCGTTCCTAACAAAAAAAGTCTCAGAAGACTAATAAGTTGCGAAAAGCACCACCAAAAGTAAGTAGAAAAGAGGTCGGCCGGAAAAAGTGACAAAAAGTGAAGGAAAAGAACTTGTCAATTTGCTGATGCAAGATATACAACCCCAAACACATATCACTGGCTTCCGGTGATTGCCGGCATCGTTACTTCTTGTCTCTGCACCAACCCTGCACGCAATTTTCCCTGCCGTTTGAAGCCTAGATGTGGGATGACTGCTCCGTTGAACCCTCAGTTTTTCTTCCTGCGATTTTTTCCCTCTCACTCTGCGGTTTTTTTTCCTCCCGAAATTTGTTTACCTTTCAGAACCACTAATGAATGATGCGTGGAAACTGTGGAGTATTTGAGAACTGCGTCAACGTCCCAGACTGAATTCAGATTCGGCTTAACGAGAAGATAAACTGATGTTTGATCCTGCATTTGCATTCATTTTGAAGGAGCGGTAGTTGAAATGATAAATGTATTCCCCGCGACAGCGCCGCGCAACTTGAACATGTGGAAATGGTACCCGTCCGGGCAAATTTTTTCAATCGCATGGCGCTCTACGCCATTTGACTGTCAGGAGGTTTTCGTGCCCAAATGGCATTCATTTCTGCTCATTTAATCAAGAACATTAATATTTCCTCCTCGAATGATTTCCCATTCTCCAGTATAAACTTTCTGTATATTGAGAACTGACATATTTTGCAACTCTCATGCCCGTCTCAAGGAGCGCCCGTCCTGATCGAGCGCATCAGTTGGCGCATCAGTTAGGTGCTTCGATCATTGATGGCATCACGATGGACTTCCTTGCTCACCTTTCCTTTATGCGCGGTGTCCACCATGCCCAGGCGCTTACCACCCCGCCTGCCGAACTCTCCTCTTCCTTTAGCCAGTACCATCTGTGCTTCGCCGTCGCCGTCCCAGAGTACCTCGTAATCGTAATTGCCTTGTAATCACAAACCAACCCGCCCCCCTCCCCAAGCACCCGACCTCCCCCTGTCCCTTTCCTCGATGGCGCCCTGCACGTCCTTGTACGCATCTCTGTCTTTCTGTGGCCATGGATGGCGAGCCGTCTGTGTCGGCGAACGGGTCGTAGAGCGGATCGATGGAGATTGGGGGTTGTAAAGTGGCTGGTGGACAGTGCGTCCGCCTTGTGAGCCGGCGAAATCAGTGTAACTGACAAACACCAGTAGATTTTTTCGGAGATTCTTGTGGATACAGGTATTCAACCTGCGTAGATGCACGAACGGCGCAAACTTGTTCCCAGGGCGTTCCCGGCTCGTGACATCTCGTCGTTGTGGATTGTGTCTTTTTTGTCGTCCATCTTGCATCTTCGGAATTTGCTTCTCGGTCCTGGCCAATCACCATGGGATCAATTTTTCGTCATTTATTCAGGTTTTTAGAGCGAAGTCCCGTGTGCAGCGTTCAGCCCATTGCGAAGATTTTGGGTCTAGGAACGCAGGCGAATACCATACTCGGGTAAGCCCTGCCATTGACATGCCAAGCCCAACAATCGCAGCCACAGGTGACAGTGCTTGCTGTCTGTTTTAAATTTGGCTTTAAGAGTCTTATCGATATCTCGGTACGCGGATTCGAACGGGCCGGACGACACGGGCATGTTTATCTATTCCCCTCACAGGACTAGATCGAAATGCCCCCCCCTCTCCCCCCCTCCCCCTCGTTCCTCGGCTTCCCGCGGCGGGAGGACATTAATTAGGCGCCGCAATTCTCTTCAGCAAACATTTTCGCCGGTCTCCATGAGTTCTCATGGCGGGGCGGGAGAACATCAACAAGTTCGCGTGGGTGGCGTGGAGCGGAGTACGCCTTTAATTTATTGAAACTCTGCGGATGTCCTTGAGTTCCTCACCAAAATAGAATTAATTGGCCTAAACCCCACCGACCATATACGTGCAAATTCCATGGTGCACATGAGCCAAGACAATTGGTGTCACCCACATTAGATTGCCCAAGACTCCCTCCGAGTCCAGGCGACAGCCGTTAGCGAGTAAGCATGGACTTCATCAGGCGTCGACTCATCGACCACGGTGCCCGTTCGCCGCCGACGGAATCACGCCGGAATCCTAGGCGAACGCGAGAGTCAGCAAGCTTTTGGCAAGCTTCCACAATTGAAAATGGTTCGAAAAAGATTATGATTTGTGGTACACGGCTGTCAGAGAAATAGAAGACAGAGAGGGACCTTGAGAGAATCCCGCAAATCCAGGCACACATCCGTTATCGCAGAGAAGAAGATCCGAGACTGCGAGACGGAGATGGGAGCTTGTGTGGGTGTGGGAGTTCAATTATAACCCCATTGGGCGATGCCATCACTTGAGACTTTTGGTTCAAAAGAGCGCAAGATGATACCCGAGCCCACGCACCTGAGCCTTGAGCGCACGCCGCAGCTGCAATTCGAACTGGGCAGAAACCCGACCACGGAAGAGGGAAGTAAAATTCGCGACATGCGGGGCTTGCCGGATTTGCCGACAAGCACTGGCACGTGGAGAGTGGCATCAGCAAAATGCTTCTTCTCGACTTGGCGCGAATCGGAACCGTTGCCTGGGTCTGGTTTAATGCATTGCGGTTCCAGATGGAAACGTCACAATAGGTCACGGTGTTCTCCCGAGACCTGAGTTATGAATCCCCTGTAGGTCTGGGGTAGGTCTGGGGCTAGAAAGGCCTGGCTCAACTTGACTCACTTTTGGGATGCGTTGGAGCAGGAATGACGATCCGCATGGATGAGGAAGGCCCCGGAAGACCACCCGGAGGCAATGGCGTTATCGCTGTCAAGGTGGTGCACACAACAAACATCAGCCGGACAATTTCTATATAATTGGCCCTTGTCGCTTTTTTCCCTCGTTCGCACCGGAAGACACTTTCTGCGCCGACCCTCTCTCCACTCTCGAATACTCGTACAAGTATCGCAATGGCGGGACTATCGACCGACGTAGGCGCTTTGGCAGCAGAGAGCGAGGTCGCCCAACACAAGAGCGAGTATCCATCCGAGAAATCCGATCTCGAATCGGTTGCTGAGCCCGACGATGGGGTTCATGATGGCCTTATTTTCCCCACCGACGAGGAGCGCTTGACTCTGCGTCGTGTTTCCGACACCATTCCGTGGGCCGCGTACCGTATGTCCGCTCACCCTCGCTGCGAAATCCCCTAATGTCATGTTCCCACAGTCATTGCCTTCGTAGAGGCCGCAGAGCGATTTTCATTCTATGGCTCCAGTGTCGTCTTCGTGAGCGCTAGGCGCATTTATTGTCCCGTATCCCATGCTTACCCCTTTACAGACCAATTTCATCCAACAACCCCTCCCGGCAGGCTCGCACACTGGTGCAGGCGGTCCTGGCAGTGGGCAGTCGGGTGCCCTTGGCAAAGGACAGCAGACGTCAACTGGTCTTGGTACCTTCTATCAGGTAATTTCCCTCCCATTTGCGGGCCCTCGGAATGTTAATTTCGCGTTGAACAGTTCTGGTGTTACATCACCCCACTGTTCGGCGCATACGTGGCCGACGCCCACCTCGGACGATATGATACCGTTTGCATTGGTGTGGACATTCCGCTTCGCCCATCGCTGTGAATCTAAAGTCCTTCCAGCTGTCGCAATTGCCCTCGTTGGGCACATCATCCTCATCGTCTGTGCTGTCCCCGGTGTTATCGAACACACCAATGCCTCGATGGGCGTTTACATTCTCGCGATAATCGTTACTGGATTTGGTAAGGATTTTTTGAAACGACGTTTCACTTGGAATTGATTTTTGGGATGACTAGGGACTGGGTTGTTCAAGGCGAACATCTCCCCTCTCGTCGCCGAACAGTACCGCCGCACAAAGCTGTTCGTCGTCACTACATCATCGGGTGAACGCGTGATCGTTGACCCTGCCCTCACCGTGTCGCGCGTTTACATGGTATGTTGTCCCCGATTATATTTCACGGTACCACCTCACATTAACCCCAGTACTTTTACCTGTTCATTAACATCGGGGCTCTTGTTGGGCAAATTACGATGGTTTACGCTGAGAAGGTGCGACTCATATCTGTTGATCGCCCCTTTGCTGACATGTGTGACTAGTACGTTGGATTCTGGCTCGCGTACACCCTCCCTACGATCATCTTCCTGTTCTGCCCGGTTGTCCTCTTCATTGGGCGCAACCGATACGTCCGCTCTCCCCCCACGGGCTCTGTCCTCGCCCTCTTCATCAAGGTGTGCAACTACTGCTCAAAGGGCCGCTGGTCCTTGAACCCGGTCACGTCGTACCGCAATCTCACGGCGGCGGACTTCTGGGAGACGGCCAAACCAAGCAACGTGCCAGCCGACCAGCGGCCCGCGTGGATGACCTTCGATGATCAGTGGATCGATGAGCTCAAGCGTGGGGTGGCAGCGTGCTGGGTGTTCCTTGTTCGTCACCGCGTCTCATTTCCCTCGTAGTAACTAACTTCACTTCCAGTGGTACCCGATTTACTGTACCTGATTCTTCGCTCGAATTGTATCTCTCTCTAATCATTCCCTGTAGGGCTCACATACAACCAGCTGAACAACAACTTGACATCGCAGGCCGCGACGATGTCGACGCACGGTCTGCCCAACGACGTGCTGTCGAACCTGGACCCCTTCGCGCTGATCATTTTCATTCCCATCTGTGACCAGCTTGTACGTTTGTCGTCCTTTTTTTTGACTATGTCCTCGCTGACATCAAACCCAGATATACCCTGCGCTTCTACGTTGGGGCTGGAATTTCAGCGCCCTCAAGAAGATTTGTGCCGGTTTCTTCACTGGCGCCGCTGCCATGGTCAGTGTTAACCGACTTATCTCTGCGGAAATCCTGGCTTACAACAGTGGAACATTTCTAAGGTCTGGGCGGCAGTTGTCCAGCACTACATCTACAAGGTACGTGGTCCTCCTAGGTCCTCGCCTGGACGCTGACCCGGTCCCTCAGACCAACCCCTGCGGCTATCATGCGGGTACCTGTGAGGACGTCGCAGGCGATCCCATCGTGTCGCCCCTCAACGTGTGGATCCAGACCGGCGCGTGAGTATTCACATAAATTCCCGCCGTCATCGAGTGCTCACCCAGCTCGCGCTACAGATACGTCCTCATCGCCTTCTCTGAGATTCTCGCCTCCATCACTGGTCTGGAGTACGCCTTCACGAAGGCGCCGAAGAATATGCGCTCACTCGTCATGTCCATCTTCCTTTTCGCCACTGCCATCTCTAGCGCTCTCGGCGAGGCGTTTGTGTCAATCTCCCTTGACCCCCTGCTCGTTTGGAACTACGGCTCCATGGGCGTCATCGCTTTCATCGCTGGGATTCTTTTCTGGTTCCATGTGCGCCACCTCGACGCGAAGGAGGACGAGTTGAACAACCTGTCCGCGGGGCATATTCGCACTGCGAAAGCCGACGCTGTATGAGGGGCTGGGATCGTATGAGTTGACGACGCCATAGACATTGATCTGTCGATGTCAGATACTAATGCTCGCTACGCTAATTTTATGGATATCAATGTCTTATGGATATTAATATTTCAGGATTTTACTTTTATCGAAGTTCAGTTTGAAGTCCACAATATATCCACACGGCATTTATTGTTCGGTCAACCCCGCATGACCTCGCCAGGCCGCACAGCTGTCTGAGACGCAAAGCACCGAATTTTCGTAGCCACTAGCCACAGACGGTGCGGCCCAATTGGAACACGACCAGTGGTGGATCGAATCATTTTCACAGAATTTCAGCCCAAAATTACGGGACAGAGAATTTCGGAGCCCGAACTTTTCAATCGAACAAGTTGAACAACTGCGCCGGCTCGAGCATTGTCTGGTCGGAGTCGCCAAGGATTTGGAGTTGGACTCGGTTGCGCTCAGAATCGGGATTCGGATAGGATTCAGAAGTATCTGGATTCTCCGCGGGAGAATGGTCCTTCCACACTCCTCCACTTCCTCCATTTTTTGAAGTTAAAGACGAAGGGATTGGTGCCTGAAAAGCCTTGCACTGCCTTTCACGAGCGGAGTCTCAAACTTCTTGATGACCCTGCTCCCACGTTATCCTTCCTTATCTTGCCCAACAGGTCCTCAACGACAGTCTTCTGAGCGCGCAGCATAAAGTCTTGTTTACGAGAGTACCCAACACCATACTACCACCGTACACGTACTACAGCCGCAACGTCTGGCGCAGGTCAAATTCTGTTTATTGCTTACTCTTCACAGTTTCCTTCGTCCCCATCAGTGACCACCTGCAATCCGGTCGCTCCCCGCCATCATGAACGGACTAGCTCCGCAGTACTCGCCTGCATAATCACCTGCACCTCCAGGCTCTTCGGCGTTCGCACCGAAATCGGTCCCACCTATACTCCGCAATTCTTCTAGCTCGCGTCCCCTAGAACCAGACAAGAGCCAGACCTGCTTCCTAAGTTACGAGAGCTACGCCTCATCTCCGTGGATCGTTCGGTCTTGCCCCATCTCCACGCTTGCAACTACAGTATTTTCTCAATATATTTTTACGTTTTCCCCTCACGATTCGGTCCGTCGACCCGCAATAGCCTGGGGGAGTTCGTGGAACACACGTAGGATGACCTCGGGTGGTATATCTGGAGTGTCCTGAGACGTTTGTGCTCGCTTAATGCCGGCGTAATCGGTCCCGACAGTGCCTAACCCACTCGACCGAACGGGGATGTTGATTCACTCAATATTTGAATCTCTTGTTATACTTCAGCCAAACTTCAGCTCATTGTTTGTTCTCAATCTCCGCCAATTTTGCCTTACCCCAGAACCGCGCCCCGTCAGGTCTCTTCCGTGCTCATGATCTGGCCTTTACGTTCGCATGTAGCGCGCAGGCTTCCGAAGATGATTACTGCAAGATTACTCCCAAAAAATAATTCAATCCAGCGGGTTCCTCGGGCCTCTTGGCTGATGGCTTCCGGCATCCCGTGACGGTTTCCCACTTCCTGAAACCTGCGTTCATGTGCTGGACCGTGAGGTGAGCTACCTTCCCTTCTCCTTGTCGCCTCTATCCGGTATTCTCGTCCGTAGAAGGAAGGAGGTTACGGTCGACGTCATGCGCGCCGGTTTCCAGAGTCTCACTATCCAGTTATGATCATCGCCGGGATCTCTTGTACCGGTCGGGCATGTATCTCTCTGATCTCAAACACGGGTCCGCAGGTTATAAATGACTGGAGTAGTATGTATTGTAATCTCCACTCGGTCCATCCTACCCATATCTTCCAGAAAATGTCTGCCTCCCGCAGACTTATCCGAGTGGCTTGGCTAATTGGCTTGCGCCCCTTAGCGGAGTTTGAATTGGCTGAGCCGGGCGTGAGCGGCGTGGCTTGTGGCGTGGCGTGACTTGTGCTCGCTTACAGCAAACATTCCCACTGTAAGTATTTCGTCCATAACATCGCTCTGGGGCATCGCCGGAGCCTCGGGTTGCTGCAGCCATCCCGCAGACCTTCCCAGTTCGGGGTCTGCCAACTCGGCATTCCAAGATAAGCATGTTTCGCCGCTGGCCACGACGGCTGCATTGAAGCCGTATTCCTGCCATCCTCGTTAATGCAATAGAATCCTGCATGTACTCGACATTAGTCGGCAATCGTAACAATGACAAGAAGATTCTCGAAATAATTGTATGGTGGCTGCGGCAAGTTCAACGGCAAGCTTGGTTCAATTCAAACCACTTTGTCCACGCAAACAAGCCTGGTCACGCCCAATCCTACTCATGCACAAGTCACTCTGCACACCCTCAAGCTAGTTTTGCAAGCCCAAGCCAGTTTGCGCAAGCCACGCCCACGCCAAGCCCGCAATTTCGTGGTTGATTTCTAGACGGCTGCTACCGTGTCTTCCCCATACCTCTCTCTTTATTTTATACAGTATGAGCTACACGCCAAATATTCCGCTCCGACGGTGCACTCATAACATAATTTTCAATGTCTACAGGCCGCAAGCCAACACAAGCCATTCTGCTCGGCCGAATGGCCACTTTGCTCAAGCCCACGCCCGACTCATGCCCTGACCTGAGTCGTGAATAATTGATTAATTCAATGTGTTGTTGCCAGTAAGTCTTGTCAACTATTGCTCCGAAGCCGTATCAGACATGTTTTCACGGGTTTTTATTGTGATCACTGCCAGAAAAACCAAATTCTATGTTTGACTCCCGCTCGTATCTGTGCGTGAACCGACGCACCAATGCTAACCCACTGAAATAAAAGAGTATATTTTTACTGGAAATTCATCCTTGAAAGGAGTTACCCCTTGATTTAGTTGAATCTCGATATGTCTGACTTTGTTCAACGTTTAGCTAGTAGAAACAATTATGCCGACAGTACGGTAGTATCAAGTCTTCTCCTAAAATAACGTCCGTTTAGACACATGTATTTTCTCTCTCTTGGATTTCAACAGTGGAAGTGAGTTGTAATGTCATTATGAGCCACAGCTTCGTCAATTTGACATGGTTCAAAAGTCAATGCAACATATGGCTTAGTTTATTTCTCTGTTCACGCACCCTGCTTGCCTCAGAAACGTCGACAGACTTGTGATTACAGCCAAATCCACGCCCACGCCCGAAATAAGCCAATCTACGCGGGCGCAAGCCAAAAAGCTAACTCTTTGATGGCATCAGGCAAAATGGCTTGTGATGGCATTGGACATGTTCGAATTCCTGGATGCAAGTCTAGTTCACCAACAACACCCTGCTGCATAGTATGATCAAGTAAATTGGAGGTACCTACTATCCCGTTGATGGTATAATGGCCTGAATCCCTCGAGTTTTTGTCGCAAGCCGCACCCACGCCCATTTTGATGGCATCAGGCAGAATGGCTTGCGCACGCCACTTGCTCGCCATTGGGAAATACACATTTCCTGGGACATCTCGGCACTGAAAATATCATAGATCATTCAACTGTGGACATTCGGCGGGTATGGGGTCAAAATATTGAGTGTTCAGGTGCATTGAAGTCAACACAGACTCGGGGACTTGGTTCAACTGATGTGACTGGACGAGGGCTACAGCCCAGATTGGCTGTCCGGAGATCACAGGACTATCTCAACCCTCTTTGTGAAGGATTCTGGCCAGATTTCAGTTGCAGGTGTGGAAAGACTTGCAAAGTTCAAAAATCAGCGAAGTTGAGCTGTGAATATCTTTGTGTCATGGACACTTCCTCTTATATTTTCAATGCGGGTGGATAGTAGGAAGCGCAGCCTATTGTTAAAGTCTCACAAGCCAGCTGGCTTGCATGTGGGTATGGCTTTTCGTCGTCACTGTTCACGGCAATGACAAGTATATTAACATTTTGAGAGAATATGTGCCCTAGGCACCTGCAGGGCACATATAGCGATGTAGTTGCAACATAAAATCTAACATTAAAGCCTTAGGTGACGTACGGTGAGCGCAAGCCACTTTGAGCAAAGTGGCGGGCCAAGCCGACAAAATGGCTTGCAAGCCGAAATGCCGGGCGTGGGCTTGTGATTACAGCCAAATCCACGCCCACGCCTGAAACAAGCCATTCTGCGCGGGCGCAAGCCACTTTGGCAAGCCAAAAAGTTAACTCTCCTGCCTCCCGCCTCGATAACAACTTGACCCTGCCACCTTATATGCCCTCCACTGCAGCACCCTTCTATTCCGAGGAACCAGGGACGGATGAGCGTCTGCTCGAATATAGTCCCCTTCTCAAATACCGTCCCCACACTGGGACCCACATTGAACAATCCGGCCTGGACGTCGTAGTCTTGACTGAGCAGGACACCAGCGTCGACATTCCGGTGTATCGTCGCCGAGCCCGTGTCAACGGGTTCTTAGTTGTCGAGGATCGTGAGACTGTGACAGAGGTTACAATAACGGTGCGAAAAGCTTGCGATGTATAATTCATAGAGTACGAACTGAAACACCAAAAGGTGAAGGGGAATGTCGAGGTGGTGGTAGCGGAGCGCGGCTCCGTCGCCAAGAACCTTCTCGAAGAACAGCAAACCTTGTGGAGACCTTCCTCATCCACTTCGACTTGTCCCGACAACATCCCATTCTCACCAACCCTCCCAACACATTTCCAGGATGGTGATTCAAGTTACCCGCTACCGCTTTCGTACAACGTGGCCTACAGCGCGTCTGGGGGTCTGTCTGTGAAGATCATCTACTGTGTGAACCTCACTGTAATACGGACACGGTTCATACAGTCTAGTGCCAAACATATGTATACCTTTCTCCTTCTTCCGAATATCAATCGAATACTCATTTTTTCTTTGGCTACAGTATCTCCTTGAAATTCAATTACTGCCCGAGAACGCGCCCGGCGCGGCCCATACAACCAATCGTCTCCGATTTTCTCGTCGACATTAAGGTCATGCCAGAAGAATGGACGCAGATCACGACAGAGATGCAGGCGCGTCCAAAATGCACAGTAGCACCACTTTATCTGAATGCATGGAGCCTTTCACTCTCACCCACCGCCGTTGCTGACCCACCTACAGCTGTTCATCCCGGCGGCTGAAGTATACGCGCTCGCCGATACGATCCCATTCCACGTCCAGCTCACCGGGCCCACCACCTCCCTGCGCGAGTTGCTGCCCGTCGTCATCAAGGTCACGCCGATTCGGCAGATGCTCATGCAAATACACGGGGACACCGAGAGATCTCGCGTCGCGGTTGGGGACACAACGCTCAAATCAACCCCACCCGGCGCCACCGCTGCGGAACGGGACTCCAGTCACGCCAGCGGCCAGCCTTGACTGGCGCAGCGAGCTGCACTGTAAACCTGAAGTGAAAACCGGATCCTTCGATGCCGGTGTGATAAAAATTCAAGTACAGTACGTCCCTTTGTCATCCCCTGCCCCACTCACTGCGTTGTCCTTATTGTCGTCGACGTCCTCCCGGCCAGAGGAGCGGACTCTCAGTTCCCGCCCCTGCGCCATTGGCATCCGATCCGGCTCACGACACATTTGTGGGGGGAAGAGTAACACCCCTTCATGCGTAGGGCCGATGGCAATATATGTGGGATTACGAGTTCGTAAGAATATCACTTGGAGTAGGTGATGGCATAATGTTCCTGCAACTCACCTGAATCAAGATTTGTTGCAGTCGTCCTCGCAAGCTCAAGTAAGTAATAATTCCTGCATGCCAGCAGTTACAGTTCCCAACATTAAATTTTTCTGTGCTGCAAATTGAGTGGGAAGTTGGTGAACTTTTACCCAGTTAAATGGGTAAATATTTGGGTTGTACGTGGACGGGTGAAAAGGGTAGGATAAACAAGTGAATCAGATTAACCCGTTCGAAATAGTTAAAAGTGACCTGATTGTCTTTCCCCAGTTGTTCACCCATTTAGGGGGTGAATGGGGAAAGTGACCCGCTGAACGGGTGACGAGAACACGGTCTCTTACAGTAGAAAATGGCGGGGGATCAGGCATTTAACGAGCTCACTGAATTCATGATCGGTAGGGGACGGTGAAACGGTACACTTGCGTGTAGCCGTGAAATCTATTCGATGATATAGAGTGCAGTGAGAGACCTCAACACTCAAATCCAATCTAATAAATTCGCAACTCCTCTCAAGTATCTCGTGTGTGTGTTCGGGGGTAGGGTACGGATCACCCACAAGAGTTCAATAACAATTCGGATTCTTTGTTTTATTCTAGGGTGGGTGAGAACAGGAATGAAGTGGGTCGGTTCAGTTGACTACACTGCTGAATCCGTCCGAGCTTACAGCTTCTAGGAAATGGAATTTGCAGGTAAGTCTTTCTCTTTGAGGGAATGGCTATATCCGAGTCCCGAGCTTACAGCTACCAGGGTTCAAGGAGTTCGAATTTGAGACTCTACTGGCTTCTAGTCTTCGCGACGAGCACTTATGTAGTCAAGTATTCAGAATTCGAAGGGCTCAATCTCTCGGTTCAATAATCTAGAACCACTCTTTATTCTGTCTCGAGTCTACTTTAGCACCCAGCGAAATGGGGGGAAAGAGTCTCCTGTCTACATACGAGCAATCCTACGGCTTTTATACAAGGTTACAAATAATAAAAGGAGATAATATCCTCATGGGTTTCCTCTTTGTTCAGTCAGCTCGCAACCTGCATCAGGTCTGGCTGTGCCTGTTCGGGTTTCTATACCCGTTTTGGTTATATTAACTGTTCCACACCTCGGCATGCCATAGTCCATCATCGCATCGCCGCTTTAAGTGGAAGTGTTCGGCCAAAGGAGCCCGACAATTCAATTCTTTATTCATTTGCACTCGGGATCATGTCCGACATTCTCATGGCGGTGGAATACTCCGAAACAGTGCGGCATAATTCTTGTTCTGACTTCGGCCTCAGCCCGTGCACACCCGTATAGACTCCAATATTTCTTCTTGCCCTTGTTCACCTCAAACACACTAATGTAGTGCCCAGCGGAGGCTCTAGTCACAATTCTGGTCCTTTAGGTACCATCCTTGAGTACTATAGCTCTTGTTATGCCAGCTTTACGGTTCCTGTGGTGTAGTACACCATTCCGGGCCGAATGTGTACCCTCAAATGGATCTCACTTGGGTGGTAAATGCTTAGTTGAAAATCGCGAAAATGCGTATTTTCATGGCTGCATAAATGCATGCCTTATCAACGGCAGAAGAAAACACATTATTATGCGGAGAGGTTAGATTGTCTCCTGCGGAGTCTTGCATGGCACCGAGAAAGTCATACTTGGGGTGTGGACCATCCAGATGGAATGTAGATACCCCGGTTCGTGTTTTTCTTCTTAGGCTAGTGTGTCAGAACCCGAGATCTACTGCCTCCTGCGTGGGGTGAGCTCGTCGGAGGGGATGGCATGCTGGCGTAGTCGGAGGTACATTATTTAGAGGCTAATGAATGTACTGTACACTACAACCTGGCACATTCCGAAATGGGACCACACTGGGCTTGATATTATCCACAGTCTTATCCATGGCATAGCCCGGCAAAACTCGTACTTATTTTCTTTATAGTAAGGTATCAGGGACAGAGTGCAATCTCATCTACATCTTGATGTCCAAGCTACACGCTACTCTGCTCACCTACAAGCTGTCTGGATTTCGATTGAAAGCCAAACGAACATGGAAAATCCAAACTCATCAGCTTGGTTTCGAACATTCTGGTCATTGAACGTTGGATCACATGTTTCTGCAACAGGCAGCACAGAGAACACAATTATCAATGCTGCTGCCATAGAGTGATATCCTTCTATTCATTTCCTCTGCCTTTTACTCATGGGCATGACAGTGCAAATTCGTTTGAACTCTTTATTCAATCACAGAGGAAATGAGCCTCTCCTGAGTGTTATATCCATGCAACATCCCAGAGCCTCCCGTCGACCTTCCGGTCGCTCCGGTAGGTTCCAGAGCTCCGGTCATATCCCGGAGCCTCCGGACCTTCCGGAAGCATCGGGTTTTTACGCAATGAAGGCTTACTGAGCGTTTCCCGTTTATCCGTCTTCTCATCTTCCTTTTAATTGTCTTACAACTTATCATCAGTCCTCATGACAAGTCTTATTGTCATGAACCACTCTCCTTCCTATTTGGGAATACAATTAGGTATTCCATTTAAATACTATGTCTTTACTTCATGTACTTCAGTTTGATTATTAACGTTAATCGTTGCCTAGTTCTTCCTCTCGATCTGAGTCGTCTTCGTACCCCTTATCACCTCCGGTACCTCGACTTCCGGTTATTCGTCAGTCAAGGCGTTAGCTCACCCTTAACCCCCTGTGGTGTTGCTATCCTTCCTTTATACTGCACCGGACCTCCTCCGGGCCCTCCGGTAACTCCGGTCCTAACCGGAGCCTCCTGAACCTCCGGCCCATCTTCCATCTCGTCCTAGGTCCATTCCGGCACGGTATATAACAGTATAATCAAACTCACCGTCTTGGCTGGCAATTATGTCTTATTCTTCCTCCGGCACCACTCCTCTTGTCTTTCCATCGCTAGCAGACTCTCCGCTGGGCGTTGAGGAGTGTCACCTTGGTCACAACACTGCCACACCTTGTGATGCCTCGGAGTCGACTTCGTCCTCCGACACATTTTCTGCCAATCCATGGACCCCGTACCTTGTTCCGGGTACTTCCAGTCCAATCGGTCCATGGAGCTCGGGTTTTCATCAGGTCTATACCGGCTTTCCACGACCCTTGGCGTATCCTCCGGAACCTCCGGTTCCTGTTCCGGGAATCTCCGGAGTGTTCTCTGGAAGCGCTGAGACCGGACAGACTTATCCCGTCCCATCCGCTGTCTTCCATCACTATTGCCAACCGGTACATCATATCCAACCACCGGTGGATCCTCCGTCGTACTCCGGTTCGCCGGACTACGGTTTCCATGGCACTCATGACAGCATTGGCGGAAATCTTTCCCATCACACCAATCTCCTTTCATCACGTCCTCCGAGCTCATCTGCGTTCACGGACGGAGTTCCGGATACCATTCTATACTCCTCCAACGCAGCTCCTCGTTCGCTCCGGTCTAACCTCCGGAATCCGGAATTCTTCTACGGTACCGATCCCTCGAAACTCCATCCCTTCCTAGCCCAATGCTACCTGCATTTTGCGGAGCGTCCTCGGGACTTCCGCACGGACGACGACAAGAACCTATTCATCTTGTCGTTCCTCCGGGGCGACGCTACACGCCTATTCGCAACCTCCAGCACGCAGCAGGGACTTCCTTGGCAAGGGAATTTTTCCTTGTTCATCATGGAGTTTTTCGACGTATTCGGTCCTCCGGATCCGACCGGAGTCGCTGAGGATCAGCTCCGACGCCTCCGGATGAAACATTCCGACCGGATCATCCCATTCCTCGTAAACTTCGACAAAATCGCTTCTCTTCTCGATTGGAGCGATTCCGCTCTCAGTCACGCTCTCCGCGCCGCTCTCCCTCTCCGGATTACCTCGGAGATGGATCAGTACACCTATCCGAGCTCACTCGCAGGTGTCCGCGCAATCGCACGCCGTATCGACTATTGGTACTGGCAGCGAATCGATGAAGAGCAAAGCGGAGTCGAGGATACTCAACTTCCGGATGATTCCGGATCCCTCGGAGGAGATTCCGGCAGTTCTGATTTTGGCACACTGTCACCGGCACTTTCCGTCCTCAGTTACGCGCCTTCCGCACCCTCCATACCGCAGTCTGCAGCACCGGAACTTTCCGGTCGAGCCTCCGGAGTCTCCGGGGCTCGTCACCCGAAGTTTCCGGAGTCTGTCAACAAGCTACTCGGTAAAAACGGACGGATTCTCCCTGCGGAACACGAACGACGGAAGGTCCAGGGTCTTTGCATGTACTGCGGAGGCTCTGGACACCAAGTTGCCGAGTGTAGGAAGCGTCCGGCTCATTCCGGTGCAACCTCATCTGCCAAATCCACCGTTCCGACCAATATCAGTGCCTAACTGACCAGCAGCCTCGAAAACTCGCGCTCCGATCGTCCGCGTCGGCCTCCGGAGGCATTTCCGAGTTCATCATACCCACGCATCCATTCTTTTTCCACTCCCACGACAGTCCCGCTCTTATGAGCCGGATCTATGATCTCATTATCTCTATCATCTCCGAATTTGCCACGGGTTTCAACTTCCGACCGGAGACTCCCTCTCCGTTCCGGATCTGTTTGTGTTTACTTATCTGTGAATCTATGGGTTTTGCTCTGTTCACGGAAGTTCCGGACATAATCTCCCATCCGGATCTCATCGGCTTCTTCCCTCTAATCGGCAGCCTCATCTGTCATAATTCCATCACCTGGTGATGTTCCTATTCGGAACTCGGCGTCATCGATTCTGATTCCCCATCAATCTGGTTCCTGGATACCGGCAAACTCCACCGTATCAATCCGTTGATTGACTAGTCGGAAGTTTCCAACTGATCTGTTCCTTATTCACATGGGGCTTAGTGTGCACACGACCGGCAGTAATGTCGGATATTGGTTCGGTACCCAATCACGGGTAGAGCAATGCTGCGCCGGAGCTCCGACACCCTCCGCTGCTCATACCGACAATTTTAACGCCATCACCTCGAGTCCCTTCGGTCTCATCGGCCTGCGTGCCATCGTTCCTCCGGAACGTCATTCCGTTCCTCCGGAACATCTCCGAGACATCTGTCTCTCCTTTCCGGATTTTGACTCGTCACCTTCTTCCGGAAGTCCTTCCGGACACTCTCCGGTTTCGGACATCGTCCCGGATACTCTCCGGACACCCCTCCGCTCACTCCGGTTGTCTCGTCGACATCCGTTGGGCACCTTACTTCCGGTAACCTCCGGGGCAATTATTGCTTTGTGTAACCCCCGGTCATACCCCGAGGCTATTCGCTTCACGGTCCTCCGGGCGTTCCGGCATTTGCTTGGCTTCCGCTCGCGGATCGCACTTCTCAAGAGGCCAATTAACCTCTTTCTCAATTTTATCTTTAGGCTGTTAGCCTTATTGTTCATCCTCGCCCTTTTCGGTCTTCGCCTTTCAACAATCATTTCGAAGTTACGCCAATTCTTGGACCCCGTGGAATTCGGATCAATTTCCACGTCGCAAATTCACTGTATTGATCATGGGCACATCATCCACTTCTATTCCGGAGCCTCCGGAGACTTGCGTTCTCCTCCGGCTTCCTCCGGAGCTTGCCCTTGATCTCCTCTGGAGTCCATCGTCCTTCTCTTGTTCCCAGTTCACTCGTTCCGTCGTAGGTCATCTTTCGATGACCTCCGGAGATATGTGTTCTCCGGCGGCTTACTATCAATTGTCTTTGGCATCTCCAAATCACACGTACGTCATCCTCCGGTGATCTCCGGAGTCAGACTGCAAGGGTCTTTGCCGGACGTCTCCTCTACTTTGTCCGGAGACCTCCGATCATCTCCGGCTCCCTCCGACAAGGAGTTCGCACATCGTACAAAAACAAGATCATTCGCTTGGCAGCAACTTCGAAACCTCCGGTTCTACCGTTCAATTATCCCACCTTTGATTCCTCCGTTCCAGCATCATCGTGTGTTTGATCCGGAGGCTCCGGACACTACGACATTACCGGAGCCCCCAGACCATCCATTTTCGAGTGCCATTATAGCACTCATCGATGTCTGCATTTTCGGAGTCAACGTCTTTGAACCGGACGTACTTGGCTTGAAGAATTTTTCGGGCACCTGGAGCTTTTCCATCAAATTTCGCCTTTTCCATTCTATTCTTTGGCGAACAGCTCCACCCATTCTGCCTCCATGTATCTTCGGAGGTGGTGTTCATCCGGTCGTATTCCGAGTTCGGTCGCTCGGACCTCTCGGAAACTCTCTCCACATCTTGGAATCCTCGCCTTGCGGCGTTCCGACGCTCCGAATCAACCTCCGGTATCTCCGATTTCCGGAGCTCTTCTCCGGAGCCCAAGATTCCAAATTCCGAGTTACGACCATTAATCCCTATCGCTCTCGTTGCAGTCGAGATTTCTCCTGCTTTCGAGCTGTCGGGATTCTTTGATCCTCCCACCTTCCGGTGGTTCTCTGGCCTTTCCGGGCCTCTCCGGTAATTTCCGGAGTTCTCCGGCGCTTACCGGAGTGACTCGGAGGATGTGGAATTGGCGGCAGACGATGGGACGTCTACCCTTAAGAGGGGGATAAGCCTATAAAAACTCCGATAATTTTCAACTTTTCTTCGCAGGAATTGCTGACTATTGATCTAAACGTCAGCATACCACGCGGAACACATCCTCTCAGTCCATCTCTTGTCGTTTTGCCTTCCTCTCTGCAGACGGCACAATTGCGCTCGCTATTCGATTTCAGATCCCATCAATCTTGAACCAACTACCACTACACATTCCAGGGTATCATTCATCGGTATTCCGGTATTCCGGTCTTGTTCCGGACATCGTTCACCCTCCGGACCATCCACCAATTATCCAACCAGTACCAGAACCATCCGACAACCCTCACCCATGCATCAACGGATCCTTCCGTGAGCTCCGGATACTCCGGAACCTCCGGAGTTTCCAGACATAGTGGTCGACAACCTTCTGTTATCCATACGGCATCTGCGCATCTGGGTGCATCAATCTATCCCTCCGATTATTCCACCCATCTTCGCCCATCCCTTCACTTCCGGGCACATATTGAGTATCATCTGATTCCCCGAGAGTCGTCACGATCAACTCTTGCATCGGTACTCAATTCACATCACCTTCTCTTATCCCATTCGGGATCTTGGGCAACTTCATTTAATCACTCATCTGCCCAACCACTTTCCCTTCTTTGCCGCCTATCCATTGGTATACTTCCGGATTGCCTCCGGTACACTTCCGGAATCGCTCCGGTACTTTTCCGGATAATCCCTCTGGAGTCCTTCCAGCTCTCTATCTATTCCTTCCGGTTTCCTTTCGGATCGCTTCCGAATCCTTCCGGTTCCCTTCCGGCATCACACTCCTTATCGACAGACGGAGTGGACCAATCAACATCCTGATTTGGTCACTTTTCCAATCAACGGAATAACACTCCTCTTATCATTCATCAATATTCCAATCATTATCATTTCTCCAATTATTCATTCGTTAAATCCGACAGTTCCTACAGTGGAACCCAACCCGTATCGTATACGATGCATTCCAGTTCCGGAACTGCTCCGAAACGTTGCCTTTCTATTCCGTCACATCGGAATCCTCACCATTCTTTCTCCGGACCCTCTGGTAATAAACCGGAATCTCCGGATCCTTTCCATTTCACTCAAGTTCAACATAAATCAAATCAAGAAAAAGATTTCTTCCAAATCCACAAATACAAAACATTCATTATTTACAATTGTCTCTATATTGTTCGTCGGTCACTTTGGACCTTCGCCTTCACCTCCGGACGACTCCGGCTTGCCTCCCGGAGCCTCCGGCTCCTCCATCTCCGCATCCTCATCGTCCAAGACGAACACCCCGTCCTCCTCGTGGAATCCCGCTGGCGCTCCTGGCTGGAGCACCAAGGTCTGGAACTCTCGCTCTTCCGACTCCCTCTTCACCCGTACCGGAGCCTCCGGTACAGGTGGCGGAGTGGGAGGCGGAGGCGGCACTGGCTCAGGATCGGGCTTGAAGGTAAGGACCGTGATGGTCCTCGCCTCCGCCTGGCCCATGGTGCGTTCCTCGGGCGTTCCCTGCCCCTCCGGTGCCTCCGGCGCGTCCACCTCCACAACTTCCTCCCTCGATGCCTCCGGAACTTCCGGGACATCCACGTCCATCCCCTCATCCACCATTTCCTCGTCTTCCCCGCCGTCCACGGATCGGAGATCCTCGGGCCAAGATTTGGATCGGGCCCGGCGCGCAACCGGAGCCTCCGGTTCCGCTTCCGAGTCCTCCGACTCCTCGGGTTCCTCCACTCTCTCCTCCACTTCTGGGCTCGCCCGCCTCATCAACCTCCAACGCTTCACTCCGCGCTCCGGATGCTCCTCTTCGTCGGACGACCCTCCTTCCTCCTGCGGCAGGGACATGTCCCAGTCGTTATTCCCGGCGTCCTCCTCCATCCACCGGAGCATCCTGCGAGCCCCCCGGGGCACCTCCGTCGTACTTCCCGGAGCCGAGAGCGTGCGGAGGATGATATGGGACGCGCGATACGCCAACTTGTATCGCCCCATCACCCGGATGTGCTCCTGCTCGAGGAACTCCACTCGATCGACGAGTGCCCGGAACCTCCGGCCTCCTCCCTCCGTTTTCCCATCCTTGCGCGCCCTCCGCTCCCGTTCCTTCCTCGTGCGAGCCCGCACCTCGCGGTCGCTCCGGTCGCCCCCGACGTTCCGGGTGCTCCGGCGCGTCCGCGAGGGCCCCGCGACAGGTCCGGAACCCTGTCGACGGGCCTTCGCCATCTCGCACTTGTTGATGCGCGGTGGACCGAGGGGGCGGGCGCGGCTGCAGTGGATGTGCTTAGCGCGGCAGCGCCGGCACGCAGTGCGTCCGTATTCCACGACGCACACCTCACTGCTCTTGCGGCAGGAATCGCAGGCTAGGAAAAAGCAAATATCAGGTTAGTACCGGAACCTCCGGTATGGACTGCGACGTACCATTGTCTCCTTCCTGCTCCACATCGCTGTCCACCTCGTCATTCAACTCATCGTCACCACCCTCCTCACCTTCCGGACCTTCCAGACGCTCCGGGGACGCCGACTTCAACGTCTCGATGACAGGCACATCATCGAACTCCGGAGCCTCCGCGTCGAGGAGCTCCAAGTCGTGCACGAGCTGGAGAGCTCGCGCAGCCTCCTCGTTGGCGACCTCCGCCCGTTGCGCGGCCTCCTGTGCCTGTTCCTCGTAGGTGGAGATGAGGCGGGCCCGGCGCTCCTTGCGCTCCTCGTAGAATCGCTGCGTGGCTTCGTCGCGCAGTTCCGACGTTGTCGCGCGAGCCTTCCCCTTGCCGACTTTGTCGCGGTTGTCGCCCGAGCCTCCATCGCACGTGCCGTTGTCGCTTCCGTCGTGTTGCATGGTGGTTGAGATTTGGTGACCGGAGGTGGTGGTGGTAGGAAAGAAAGAAACGTCTGAGTCAAAACCAACAGCACGTGATTTTTTGATCTTGTTTATTTTCCCACGCTCCTTCATTGTTCGACCAACTCGTCATCTCTTGGGTTCCTCATGGGAGAGGAACCTAAGAGGGGGATACTGTTATATCCATGCAACATCCCAGAGCCTCCCGTCGACCTTCCGGTCGCTCCAGTAGGTTCCGGAGCTCCGGTCATATCCCGGAGCCTCCGGACCTTCCGGAAGCATCGGGTTTTTACGCAATGAAGGCTTACTGAGCGTTTCCCGTTTATCCGTCTTCTCATCTTCCTTTTAATTGTCTTACAACTTATCATCAGTCCTCATGACAAGTCTTATTGTCATGAACCACTCTCCTTCCTATTTGGGAATACAATTAGGTATTCCATTTAAATACTACGTCTTTACTTCATGTACTTCAGTTTGATTATTAACGTTAATCGTTGCCTAGTTCTTCCTCTCGATCTGAGTCGTCTTCGTACCCCTTATCACCTCCGGTACCTCGACTTCCGGTTATTCATCAGTCAAGGCGTTAGCTCACCCTTAACCCCCTGTGGTGTTGCTATCCTTCCTTTATACTGCACCGGACCTCCTCCGGGCCCTCCGGTAACTCCGGTCCTAACCGGAGCCTCCTGAACCTCTGGCCCATCTTCCATCTCGTCCTAGGTCCATTCCGGCACGGTATATAACACTGAGCTCATTGATGTTGTAGCTGATGTTGATGCTGGGATCTTAGCTCCTTCAGATAAATTATTTCAGTCCTAACTCTCTCAGATACATCTGCCTGTTTCATCATTGAGAGATATTGTAAAGATTATGTTCATCTAGGAATTTCACGTGTTTCTGGCTCTATCACATGCTCCCTCAGCTATAAATGTTGTCCATCCCAAGATATCAGGCCACTGGGACATGTTCTTTGCATGCTAGACAACTTTTGGTGCAAAAACAGTTTGGAACCAGATAATACCTAATACATTATGTTTTCACAAATTTCTTTCTATCACTAATTGCGTGGGAATTAGCTGAGTAAATCTATCTAGTTTTTATGTGAATCGGTGAAGAAATGACTGAGATATCGGGAATTCTTTGAAAATATCCCAAAACAGAAAATTTTAGGTCGTGCCTTCGGTACTGCAATTATCTGTAACCATATACCGGTGTCTTTTTATTGAATACCATTGACATCTGATTAGTTACCTTCCGATGTTGACGAGGCATGTGACATAGCGAAGATGGCGTTCACACTGGCAAAAGTGAGTATTCAGCTCAGATTATGCTGCCTAATCGTCAACTGAAAACACTATTTTCGGCAACATTCAGCTGGTGGCATTTTTGCTATTGGCTCGGCATTTTCCAAGCCAATGGAAAAAAATGCTGCTGGCTGAATAGGTTGCTGAAAAGGATCTTTTCAGTTGACAATCAGCTGAGCCAATATTCAATTTTGCCGGTGTGCTTGAGGACATGAACAGACTCACAGCCAGTAGAATGAGGAGGCAGCAGATCCATGACGAGAGTTGACGAAGAGTAAAGTGTTTTGATCCATCAGACTCAGCCCCGTTGGCGTTGGAGAATGTGTGGGAAAACTCAGTACCAAGCGGCATGCTGTTTGCACCGTCTTTGCTTTGGGTTCAATTGTACACTGACCGACTTGGGGTGCAGGCCATGGCGTTGCCTGGCAAACCTCGTACTTGTATTTACTATTTCTTTTTTGGCATACAGTCACAGTTGCCGCAACCTGGGAAGGATTGTTTATCCAATATCTCAGCAAGATTAGCTCCAGGTTCCACTCCTGATCTGGACCACATTAAAACCACATGGATGTGTAATGAGTGGGACAATTCATGTCTGGGCACTCAGATACCTAAGATACCCAGTTGGTAATGAGCACTATATGTGGGGGCCCAGTGTTTGACACTGGCCCTTCACGATAATCTGGATGCTAATCATTATTCCAGCAGCACCAGACTGAGATAGGACCAGATGAGGAACAGGCCTTTAACAAACCACTGGAAGTATCTGTATTAAATTCCTACCAGCAGTCCAAATAAGCATCATCATATACAGTGTTGTCAGGGTCGAACCGAAAAGGGTCAAAAATCCTTGACCTGCTAAACAATCAACCGGGTTCTTGACCGGTCAGAAGCTGACATCACGATCCAAAATTCTAGAGATTTTAGGGGCATCCTGGAACCTTCTGATTTAGCTGTTGGAAGTTGGAAGTTGCAGCCTGTGCTGTTGACCATTGAGGGTCAAAGGTTGACCGTTATCCTAAACGGCCATAAATCTGACACAAACCCATCAAGGACAACATTGATTGTACATAATCAACCTTGCAGGAAATGGTTTACTGTAAAAAGTTTGAATTTGATTTACATATTGCATGCCTGAAGTGAAGGTGCTCACCCTGAATTATTCCCATTCATATTGAATTCACACACACTCGTCTGGAGGGACACTGGAGATCCACAAAACACAAACACAGAAGGCAGAGACCGGATATAAACCAGTAAGTAAGCAAGGTAGCTCCTGAATTTAATGCGCTGAATATGTCTATGACAGACCGAAAGATATGCTGTGCAGAATTACTGGGTAGAACATCCAGAGACAAGAAACTAGGAGAAAGAGATGGAGGTCATATTTTGCTCCGAGGCAGATATGTGTCCCTGAAGTTAGAGATTTAGTTGAGATCCTCCCATCATGGGAAGAAAGACCAAATAAAAAAGGAATGCACACGCCAGGTTCGAACTGCGGACCTCAGAGGCATTAGCCGACAGCACAGCCACTGTCTGTGCTGGGGCTCCTTTCATATATGGAAATAATCTCTTGGGAAGGACCTAAGCCAGTTTCTGAGGCAAGGAAAACCATTTGGTGAGTTTTTTCAACCATAAATCATCGCCCTGACTGGTTATCCACTTGGAAATTTATGGTACTGGAAAATGTTTCTATGGACAGCCCAACCCAACCAACCAACCAGCACCCGGTCCGGCATTCATGGACCGGCACCCCCAGTATTAGTCTTGTGCACTGCCTCTCATGACATCTCGTTCCGGGAACCCTGTCATGAGAGTCTGGGCCTAAACCGGCTGGTTAACCGCAACATTGCACTATCATTTGTTGATGGTAATTCGCACAACTTCGCGTAGTTCATATCTCCCTCCTACGCACCATCCCGAGGCATTTTCAGGTCAATAATGTCATAGATTGCTTTATCTATAGTCTTTACAGAAATGAGCCAAAATTATCCAATCAGACCTAGTTATCCCGAGCTCAACTCCGATGACTTTGATCAAGAGCCAGCACCATCGATGTGACATCTACATAGCACCCTGGATTCCCGAAATTTATGTGCAGCCCGATGTTCCGTTTCTTGATCTAGGTTCAGATGATTTGTGAGACTGACTATGGCAGCAATACCCTTGGTTCCCGCACCACAGATACAGATAGAGCTCTTGCTATCCTTGAATTCATGAAGCAGAATTTTCCCAGATTCTCTCAAATCCTTTATTCAAAAACTGTTTACCTCCGTGGATGCCTCAATCAAGAATGTCACAAACTCATACCTTCCAGGCTCTTGATCAAAGTCATCCGAGTTGAGCTCAGGATAATGAGGTCTGATTGGATAATTTCAGCTCATTTGCTATAGATAAAGCAATTTATGACATTTTTTATTGGCCTGAAAATGCCTTGGGACGGTGCGTAGGAGGAGTATATACGAGAAACGAAAACGAAGATATATATATATAGACTGCCGGGCGATGGCCGTTGATGGCCTGGGTAACGCTTCGGCTGCTTGCCGAGTCACCTAGCGCACACTGATGGCGCATCAATTGTAATCCGCCAAAAGCCGCAAAAAGAAATTATCGAAATGTCAGCCACAAATAATGCCACAATACATGGCATAACATTCTGCAGAGAAGGAAATGTCATATACAGACCCTTAAGTCAGTATCTTCGCTTGGATGCCTGTCCCCCGGGCGGTGGACGAGTGATTTCCAATATCTATTCATGGCACGTGTCCGCTCGTACGGTCGGGCACGTGCGAGGGTAGTCACAATGTCACTGAAGTTGGAAACTTTGCGCAGTGTGAATGCAATTTAAGATTTTTCGGTGCTTGCAGAAAGGTTTTATTTCCCTTGAACGCTAAATGTAAATGAAGATGGTTGTGTGTGCCAACGCACCAAACGGGGACTGCCTTGTGGAGAGCTGCTTCTTTTCGCACGAACTTCTGGTATTGAAGAGCCAAATATCTGGCACTATGACGCAACCGGATTTCTGGGCACCGGTAGGTCGAAATCCAATCTCGTAACTGTGGGCCGAATCGTCTCACTGCTGTCGATCAGGTAGCTGTGTGAGAGGAAACCGGTTTCGGCTAACACAACAGAAATATCAAGTCCAGTGAATTAAATGGAGTCAATTTGACTACATGAAGGTAATTTGGATTAAGGAGAGTGTGCAAAAAATAATTAAGGAGAGCAAGGGCGCGGATCCGATGCGAGAACCTCGTCATCGCCATCGACAGCATAACATCCCATCTCCTCAAAGACATTATTCATCCGGTCTGACCGGAGTGCATCAACATAGTCCAGATCCGAATCAGGCAAGAAGAGAGGCTGGACGCCCAAAAGACCAGAGAATAACAGATCAGGCAATTTGGAGGGGCCGGCGATGGGTGAAGAAGAACTCGGGGCAATGTCCGATTTTGGGGAATGGGAAATGTCAATGAAAGTGGGCGAGAAAGCTCCTAGAACTTGAATTTAGTAAGGGGATTCAGTACTTCAAATGATTCCATACCTTTACACTGTGGCGTGGAAGGTCCTACGTCGGAATCTTTCGTAGGGATGGGAACAGTGAGGTTTCGGGAGTTAAGCTGTGAACGGAGACGTTGGATCTCCACATCTTTCGAGTGTGTGAGCTGTTCTGCAGCCGCCAGTCTTGCCTTGAGGCCCCTAGATCCGCCCTCTGCAGTTGCAGTCTCAGCATTTTTGGCTCGTGCCCGGGCTTGGCGCGCTGCCTGCGAGGAAAATCGGGCTCGAGCTGAATTGTTACCATTCTCCCATATGCCAAATTCAACCGAGGCTTTTATGACACGGGCATTGTCACTATCAAACTGGCGTGCACTATAAGTTACAATCAGCACCGCGTTGAGACAATACCAAAGTGTCATTCACAGCAAAATTGCCTCAATCAGGCTGTGGTTCGTATTATTGACCTGATTGTCTTGTGCGTGCGAGCCTTCAATCGGATTGGTGTCCCTTGGTGTCAAATCCCAGAATTTATTGCTGATCTTGCTGAGTCGACGGTTCAGGGAGGGAAGCAACCATGGATAGCTGAGTTTATGCGCCCACCACGCTGAAATGTGACGGGAAATTAGATGCTGATATGATTGAAGTTGAAATGTCTAACCCTTGAGTTTTGGATTCAGAGATGTGCCGCAAACCGTGTAGTACTCAGTAATCTCCACATCTGAGTCCAGGTATGGAAATGAAAGAAGATACTGGAAGAGGTTGTAATCGTCCAGGTGTGACTCTAAAGCAAGGACACCACTATAAAATATAGCATCATGTTAGTGTGTTCAAGATCGGGGAGGGCAATGCGCACCGGATGAAGTGAACTAAGCATGTTTTCCACACAAACATGAGTATAGTGTCAACGTCAACTGTGGCCATTCCATCTACTTCTGGCAAATTGAGACGGCGTAGGATGATCACGTCGCCGAGAGCCTGGGCCTGGGCACCCTCAGAGTCCCCGAGGGCACCTAAAAGGCTTGAGCTTTTGGAAAATACTTTGAAGTTCAATGCTTTCCCAGTGATTGTCTCGATGGCCTCGAATATCCCGTTCCATACCAGAACAAAGGCTTCACGAGTTGCACGGTTGCTCCAAACACGTCCGATGACAGTTCCTGGCCCCAAAAATAAATCGGCTTCCACGAGAGACTAGGAGTGAGATGTAAATGAACGTACGCCTATCCAGACCATTGAGCCAAATGAGAAGCTTCCACTCGTTGGTCTTACCATGAACCACAACAAAAGTAGTGTCAACCATGATCCAAGAAGCGTCCAAAGTCAGAGCGGCGAGGTCCGGATTGACAGTAATGATAACATGAGTATCGTCAGCCAGGGTGCTAACTGCATGAATGTATCGATCCGCAGGTGCACGAGACTTGTCTTCCTCAAACTCGTTCCACACCGCTGGGTCAGATTGAATCAGATATGGGACTCACATGAAACAAGATTCGCACCTTGCATGCCAGTACCATTCGGAAATCTCGATAATTGAGATCCGCACACCATGTCTCGCCGTCTACGGTTGCTGATGAGGCTTGGGTGTAGTTCCTGGGGCAGTTTTCCTCCCAGGATTGCACGGGTACTTGAAGCTAGTCAATCTATGAGTCGAAGAATAGATGAAAACACAGTGATTCCTTTACATTTATCGACCCGAAGAGTGGTTGCACCGATCGGACCGGTGGATTCAGTACATTTCTTATATTGGCTTGCCACAGCAAAAGGAACCTTCGTGCGAGGGAAGATGGGGTGATTGTGCGGTGTCCCGGCTTTAGGCATAACCACAGCACGCAAATCATTCCCATCGATAGGAATGAGGATGAGGATTTGCGCAGGACAAGGATTTTTACTGAGTTTTCCACGGACATGTTTACCATCGCGAAAATGAGTACGTGCTACAGACAAGTCAGAATTGGTTGGAGATAAGAAAACGAGAAAAACTCACGGCATATCTTATTGTGTGGGAGATGGGATGGATGAACAATTTGAGGACACGGACCACTGACAACATCATCGTCCTCAACATCCACGGTTTCACCACGAAAGATTTGACCGAGAATGGATTCCCGTACCCCTCCAGGGATCTTTGTGAAACGGTGGACAAGCCCGTCCCCTTTAGACCAATTGGAACAGCCAATGAAGTGAGTTTTTCCATTGTTCCGCCCCTGTGGACGACAACATCAGCCTAGTATCGTAATAAATCTGTATGTCTGGATGGACATACCTGCACAAACCTACGCATGACTGCATGGCCACCACACTCAAAGGAATCGTCCTCTCCCTTCGATTTGCAGTGCTTGGATATAACACTCTCATAGAACCTGAAGAAGCAAATTGAGTATCCGAAAATACATGAGGCGAAATCACACACTCTGTTGCAAGGGCAAGAAGACTACCGGCTTCAGCCATCTTTGCCGCTCTAATCGGTGCGGAGATTAAATCGTCCATAGTTTCATCATCCCAGCGCTCGAAACCGACAAGATGATCAGGTGCCGCAAATGAACATGAAAATGATCTGCCACAAGACAAGTTCGAGCGGCGGCAGAAGACTGAAGCATCCTCTTCAAGGATCAGCACCTCCGCAAGTTTGTCTGCGACACGCGAACCCGTAGGGCCAGAAAGGGAATCCTGACACTGAAACAAATTGTACGTTCAAAGATATCACAGTTAGCAGAATCAACAAACCTGTTTCTTCAAGAAGGCATCAACGGTGAGTGTCTTGTCGAGGGCCTCGAGGCATTCGGGGGAATCATTAAGGTCGACAACATACGCAATCGGATAGTCGGACGGTGGAACATTCCAGTATTCCAAGGCAGAATCCAGCTCAATAACTTCATTGACAAACATGCCCTTACTTCTGCCCTTGCCCACGGTTACTTGGATCGCACCCTCTGGATCAGAATCGGGTTCGGCGCGCGCCTTCCCCTTGCCCTTGGATTTCCGTGACTTGGTGGGCAATGATTTGCGCTTGCGTTTACTGGACGACCCCGCGGTGGCCGATTCAAATTCCTCTGAGTCTGAATCTTGCAAGAATTTTACATTAAAATCGAGGTATCACTTGGAATGAGACATACCATTATCACCACTCTCATCAGAGTTGCGGCCACCGCGTAATCGCAATGCAAACCCGTATGATACACAGATAGGGGGGTAAGGATCAGACATGGATGGATCATCCACATCTTAGAAGGATTTTCAATTTAAGAAAGATGTGATACCAAATAAGACGTACCCTTTTCACCGCAGTCATCACAGTTATGCTCGGACTCGGGCTGATCATCTGGACTCTGATCTGGGCCGTCTTGGTCTGTAAATATATGGGAACCTCAATAGAAAAGAGCATACCATCGTAGGTTGAAGAAGAACCATCTTGTCTGGTATCCGGGGAGCAAACAAACACCAATGCAGGCTCAACGACAGCCGAGGCAAAAATAGCGCAGGCAGAAATTCCGAGGTCAGCGATGAACCGAACAAGCTTGACAAGTAGATCATAGAACGAGTCACAATTTACCCGTGGATCTCTGTAGCCCGTAAGGCAGCGCACACGGTCAATCCTCATATGAGCCGTATGAGAACGGTGGAAAGAAATGGGTGCGACATTAACGAGCCGTTGTACATCAATTGCCATCGGAAAAAGCAACTGTCCTATAGAATATGCCGGTCAATAAAGTCCAATTATTGGTTGTTCATTTCTACCATACCAGAGACAACGGTCCAGATGGTCAGAAATATGACCACATAAACCGAAAGATAGGCAGCCTCCAGAGACATTGTTTGTGGCAAGAAAAAAACCAACGAGCATCCAATGAGAGCACTGAGAATGAGGGTGCAGAAGAGGCGTAGAATTATGAAGAGGATCTCTGAAGGCCGCACAGCTGAAGATTGGTGAAGCCGCGGCTTCTGGTAGCCTAAGCGGAGCATCAGCATCGGTAAAATTGACATCAACATTGTGTTCACCGCCCATGGGAGCAATAGTTGGATAGTATCTGTCGAGATGAGTAACAAAGTGGAAAGAGTGGTAAAAATGTGGGTTGAGACAGTATTGAAAGTACTGTAAACTCACCCATTTTATACATTTCTGGCCCTCAGGGTCGAGTAGGGCACGTGCAAAGTGCAATTGATCGCAGAGCGAGACCCCCATTTCTTGAATCCGACCATATGTACACCATGATTTAAAAGCCAGACCAGAACAGACAAGGAACAACACTCTGTATATATATATATATTTGCAGCAACTAAATATCTAGCAAAAGTCAGCTAAAAACCGACCACTGGATTCCATTTGATGTGATAAGAGGCGGGCATGGATAGGCGGGGATGTGGTAATGGGCGGGACACAGCCTTGGGACTAAGCGAAGTGTGACGAGATTGCCGGCCTGCCGTCTGATGCGGCCGAGCCTTGCCGAGTTTCGTTTTCGCTTTTCGTCAAGACCGGCGTAGGAGGGAGATATGAACTAAGCGAAGTTGTGTGAATTGCCATCAAAAAATGATAGCGCAATGGTACGGTTAACTAGCCGGTTTAGGCCCAGACTCTCATGACAGGGTTCCCGGAACGGGACGTCATGAGAGGCAGTGCACGAGACTAGGACCCCGGCTAATGGGTGAGGAACCCAGATTTCAAAACTGGAGAAAAGTCAGGTTTTTTTTGGGACTTTTTGGGCATTTTCGTCAGGTTTGGCACCGGGTTACACCCTGAAATTGGGCCAAAAATGTCAGGATTTTGCATCTGGGTCAAATCTTCGCTCATTGATACCGCCAAGCGGACATTTCTGTAAAAAAAAATCGGCCACGGCACATTTTCATCAGGTTTTGGAACAGGCAAAAACCCAATTTTGGCCGTTTTCGTCAGGTTTTGGCACTGGCAAAATGGCCCAAAATGGCCCAAAATCATCAGGTTTGGGGTCTGGTTTCCTCACCTATCAGCCGGGGTCCTACGAGTCTACCCCCAGTATATCGCCCATACGGAGATAAGAAATCAGGTTCACGCGCCGCCATCTCGATCAACTTACAACTTTTGATGGCCGTCTCGCTTCACCTCCAAATTACAGGCGCCAAATCTCGAGGGTCTCTATCACACGGGCTCATATTTGGTCAGCTACCTAGTATGGCCGAGTAAGCAGTCGCAGATAATAATATTGGTGCCTGAGGTCCCATGAAGTATGAGATGCTCAGGGTCTGAATGAATTCAGCATTTGTCTTTGATGGGTCCCGGCTGTTTCTTAACGGGACCGCGCCGGAATATACCTACCGACCTACCCGCGCATTCTACCACTTCAATCATTTGGCTAGGACTCCGAGTCTGGCGTGCGTATTCTTCCATGGTCGAATTTCTTGCGGCCTTTGACCTTCCTCCATGGACCTGTTGTTTCCAATGGGTTGAAAGATTTATTACGGTTAAACGATGATCCAATATGGCTATCATTTTATTCAAAATGCCGTAACCTGATATTTCTTGGATAACAGACAATGAGGGCAGGGATCGAGATAGAGATCGAGGCCTCCCGGCCATCAGTGCTTCTAAAAGGCGATACTTACCCGCTTATTTATTGGCTGCTGACGCAATAAAGTAGATTCCGGGGATTCCATTGTGATCGCAAGTTTTTGGTCCGGATGACGGCATAAGTAGGTGGAATGGCAAAAAAAAAACCTGAAACAATGTCCGGAATCGGGGACATTGGTAGTACACAATCCTAGCCGTCGGGATTGCCGCACTGGAAGTCGGAACCAGGCGCCCTTCTAAATGGAGACTCCCATTGGTACTAGAGATAAGAGTCCGAGTTTCGATAGAGTGAACAACCTGGTCCGCCCCATGTCTTTCTCACTACCACTCGAATTGCTCTCCGGCATGCAGATCTCGTTCAAAGTCAAACTTCCCGAGGGGGCGTTTACATTTGACGTGCACCCTACGAAAAGCCCAGTTACGAACTTGCACTCCAGGGGCAGGACACTGCATATTCAAGCCGCTAGTGATCTCAGTGGTGTAACGCTCACACTATTCACTTCTGGTCAAGAGGATTGTCAACTAGACGACAGTGGTTCTAGTAATATATTGTGTGGGTGGGACGGGCATGTCTCGGTTTTGTCCGCATCTCAACGAATTCTCAGATCAATCACTGGACAGAGACCCCACCGACATAGACGCCCTCGACAATGACGCGACCTCGGAGGTTTCGATCCTCGGGTTCTCCCCTTATGGATTGGAAACAGGGAACATGCTCGCCGGTGTCCCGACCCTGGATGACTTCGTGTTTGGAAGTAAGTATAATGAAAAGCTTGGATCGTACAAGACTGAATACTGTCTAGACCTTGGCCGTGAAAATGAGTCCAACTCTGAGTCTATTTATGTGGACCACACGGGTACGCAGAAGCTTTGCCTTTATATTCTTGCTAATAGCCGGGCAGACGACAACGAGAGCACATCCGCGATTAAACAATCGAGCAATTTAAACTTCCTGCGCCTCCCCAACATAGGTACAGTATGCTTCATATAAAGAAGTCTTCCAGAGTTGGAATGACAGATGTAGCAGATTTTCGCCAGGATCTCGTTCGCAGTCCTGGATCCGATTCCTCGGCGTATTCCTCCCCGACACTTAGCACATCAGAGTCTCCGATGTCAGCCCCTTCACCGCGTCGATCCCACCCCGCACATTCGAGAATTCGACGTCCTGAGGTTCCCTCCCGTCAGCACCTCAGCACCAGGTCAAAGGATGCAAAAGAGTATAGACAGAAGTCTCAACAAATGTTCCAATGCACTATGGGCTGCACCATGGGCTTCTCACGGAAGCACGACCGACTGCGACACGAGGTGGCACAGCACGGGCGTGTGTGTGAATGGGGGTGCGACGTGTGTTTTGGATTCTTCTCCTCTGAGTTAACGTTTAGGAAGCATAAATGTAAAATTCCTGGAGGCGCGAGACGGATATCTAACTAAACGTCGGGCACGACCGTGGGTTAAGTCTTTTGTTTCTTCGGTTGGTTGGACGCGTGACGAATTTAGAATACAATTTAGACTACAACAATTTAGACTACAACGATCTAGACCCAGTGAGAATTTAAATACCGCTCTTCTATGTCCACCCGGCCTGATATTCATCGCCATATGTCCCCGGTTGCGGATCTGAAAACGCTTTTGATGTCTGGCAGTCCAAGTCGATCCACCTCCCCTCTATTGCTCGAATAGCGTAGGAGAAACTCAAATCTTTTTACCGGATTTCAGGGAATATTACGAAGACGGCTCTTCGCTCATATGCCCGAGCAGGCACAGGTGCGCAGCGTATCCTACTCGAGGCCGTTGTAACTGGCGCTAGAACCAGAAAACACAGTGCATCTAGCGGCAAGAAGTTCCGATGTTTTCAACTCTGACACATTCGCCTCGCCTTTTTCGACCGAAGCCCTCGATCTCGTACGCCACTCCGCTCACCGCCCGCGGTGATTTGCCAAGTCACTCTTCCGCTTACCCTACAGTCTTGGGTCTAGAATTCAAATCACTGCGTGATATTAGACCACCTGGACCAACGAAATTCTGGGCGCCTACGAGGACTTCCGTCCTTGTTTGCAGCTTGACCCTCCATGGACACTCCTCGTGCTAGAGCGCCTTTCATGTCGCAGATCGCCAATTCTAGGTCGCAGCAGCTGAATTACCGTAGGCTCTGGGATTTCTCGGAATCTGTTATAAGGGCTAGAATGTGCGATATAAGGACCTGCTCATCCCGAGCGCAGCAGGATCCAATCCAGAAGTTAGTCTCCGGCTCTTCAGACCCTTACATAACGTCTGGTCCTCATCTTGAATACGGTCATGGGTCTCAGATGCACGAGCATAGCGTACAATTTGTGCATCTCCTCGGCCTACCAGTGCCGCAACTTCTCCACCGTGTCCACGAAACTCATGCTTGGACGTGCGCATCTAGTGGTGAGAAGCCGTCCTGGCTCTTTGCGGCTCATTTTCCTACCTGTGCTTACTTAGCTATGCAAAGCCGGACTGCTCGGTGTAATTGACTCTTGTACCGCACAACTCGTCAAGTGCTTCTGGAGTTTGGCCTCGGACTTGAAGATCTTATCTCCTCGTCCCGAAAGGCAAGGATCACCGGAAATTGAATTGCTCAACCCCTTCTTCTGTCCTTCCACCAATCCACATGCTTGATTCACCATCGTAACCCCACCAGAACCTGCACTCTACCCACCGTTTCAACCTTCCCCGCACCCACACCGCCATTGTTCTACGTGCTACAGGTCCAGCGACGCGCCTGATTTAGGTCTCTGTA
The DNA here is from genome assembly GCA_029448575.1 of Mycena maculata. NCBI lineage: Eukaryota > Fungi > Basidiomycota > Agaricomycetes > Agaricales > Mycenaceae > Mycena > Mycena maculata. The sequence continues at coordinate 154,283 of JARJLG010000138.1, forward strand.
ATATCCATGCAGCATACCCAGCCCTCTCGTCGACTGTCCAGTACTTCCGGTAGGCTCTGAGGCTCCAATCATATACCGGAGCCTCTGGACCATCTGGTATCATCGGGTTTTTACGCAATGAAGGATTACTGTGTTTATCAGTCCTTCCGTCTTTCCATCTTATTGTCATACAACTTCTCATCAGTCCTTCTGACTTGTCTTATTGTTAAGAACCACTCTCCTTCCTTATATGGAATACAATTAGCTACTTAGTATAAATACGTCTTTAATATGTCTTGTACGTCAGATGGATAATTAACGTTGCTTGGCTCACTTCCCTTGCACTGAGTCATCTCCGTACTCTCCGGTACTCCAACTTGTCTTTCCCTATCGGATACCTGCCGGCCAGGGTAGTCACTCACCCTTAACCCCCTGTGGTGTTGTGATCCCTCCTCGTATACGTTCCGGACCCTCTGGCCCTCCAACGCTCTGGCATACCGGAGCCTCCGGTCCTTCGGCCTTTATACTTTCGGTCCTACTCCGGCTTGGTATATAACAGTCTCTACACCCACCATTATCTGTAGTGGCCAAGTTCTTCGCCACAGTGCTCTACATGCAGCTAAGATGTACGGAAACTTTTTCGGAAGACGATTTGACACGAAGACCAATGCGGAGACGGGCAAAGGGATTTTACCGCTGCAGTAACGCTGCCGCATGCAGCGGTAATTTCAGCGGCAGTCAGCAGCAGTCCGGTTTGCGGCACATGTTGAACTGCCATCCTGAGTCCATATGGAGCTCCAATACTTCGGAGGGATATAATAGAGAGGTCGATACATTGTATAGCCTCGAGGATTGAGGAGTTGAACGCCGTTGTGATCGGTGAAAAAATAAATCATAAGTCTCTGCAGCGGCAGTCAGCGGCAGTCAAACAAATGCAAACACTTTGCAGCGGCAGTCTGCAGCTACAGTGGCAATCCTGCTGCTCGCAGCGGCACTCTTGCGGCACTCCAGCGGCACTCCAGCGGTCTTCAGCGGCAGTCTACCTTGTGACACAGCAGCAGTGTGACATATCTGCGGCACACTTCATCAGTGCTGCAGCAGTAGCCAGCACTCTCTGTGGCACTGTAAACGGCCCTCTCGTACAGTCTAATGTAATTCAGTCACAACACAGGGCCTCTGCCAATGTCCTCCTGCGGATTCCCTTCACTTGGCCATGCTCAACGTCGTCGAAGTGAAATTCAACTTCGCCATTCTCTCCGTTCATATTTCCTCTGAACACGACCTGGCTTTACCTCTGAACATCGTTGCAAGTGGACATTTGAAGCTTCTTGTATGACTGTCTATGACTGTTGTGTGCCCTTCTACGACCCCTGCGGCACTGTCCCCGTGTCAGCACAGCGGCACTTTTCTAGCCGCAACCTAGGGCACTGTATTTTGCTCCAATTTAGGGGCCATTCCAATGTTCAACGTTGAATATGGTGTTTCTGTACGACCTATGAGATTTCCATGCCCCAAAATCATGTTCAACCAGAGTTTGGGCTTGATTATTACCTTTCGACACCCTTTTGCAATTCCAGCCACAACTCTATGACACCTGCAATGTTCCTGGACATCTTCAAGTACATCATGTGTGACTCCCATTTAAAAACTGTGAGTGTATGGTCTGTATAGAGCGCCTGCGGCACTAATCTCTGATGCTGTCTGCAGTAGCACAGCCACTCAGCGGCACTCACTTTTTTTTTGTGCATATCAAAATATTTTTGAGATTACTGCCTCAGAGGATTGAGCTACTTCCCATACAGACCCCTGTAAGTGGGAGATACCTTGATTATGCATTTCAAGCAAGTTATTCAAAAAATAGTATTCAATGGGGAACCGACCGGGGGGCACGTATAGGTCGCATAATAAATGGTACAGGTCCGATTTTTTGTTGCTGGATTCCTAGCCATCTGCAAGTACATTATGTGTGGCTCATATTGAATAGCTGTGAGTGTCCGGTCTGTTTACAGCACCTGCGGCACTAATTTCTGATGTTGTCACTGCATTCAGAGGCTTGCTAGCCGCATCCCGGCATAGCCATACCCGGGCCTCGCCGCCAGTAGCCCCAACCTAGCAATAGCTAGCCGATGGGCTAGCCGCAGCTAACCGGAACGGCTCGCAACGGCTGGCAGCACGGGCGGCGAGCCGGTTTGGCTAGCCAGCTAGCCACAGCTAGCCGAAGGCCTAGCCAAATCTAGCCCCGGCTCGCAACGGCTAGCCGTGAGCTCAGCTATGCAGCGCCTAAATGCAGTGTGTGTGTGGTAGCACCGCCACTCAGTGGCACTTTTTTTTCGGCATATCGAAACATTTTTGAGATCACTGGCCCAGGGAAATACTTCCCGTATAGAACCCGGTAAGCGGGAAAGACTTCATTTCAAGCAAGTTCTTCAAAAAATAGGTTTCAATGCGAAACCAACCGGGGCCATATACAGGTCGCATAATGACAATACAGGTCCGACTTTTTGTTGCTGAAAGACTATTTCAACTAGCTACATTGTATCTTGGACTAATAACTTGACAAGCCCAGACAAGCCCCCTGTCCAGGCATGCAGGTCATTCCGAGCACACATGTATATTCCAACATTATAGGAAAAGTGTTGAATTGGGCGATGAGTCCACCTAATTGCATTTGGCTATGTCTCATTATATTATAGCCACAGGAGATGGAATGCAATGTAAAATCTATTTCGAGGCTGCCGCGACCATGACCCAAAAGTTTGATTCCAATACATCGGCAAATTCAGACCGTACCAAGTTCCGGGGGAATGGTTAGCATTTCCCCGCGAATTGGTTCTGCCAAACAGGTATCGTCTTTTGTACAGTGCCGTTGAATCGTACTCAATATATCCGTTTAAGATTGGCCAGATTTGTATGCCATTATATGAAGCCCGACGCCCCAGACCATGAAGATGTGCATTTGGCAGCGATATTCGAGGTTGCGACTCCCAAGATCAGACGTAACAGTAACATTTAGGATATTTGATATATCGTAATACTTACACGGTCCTTGGGACTACCGCAGAGGATGCGGCAACTTGAAGGAGTGTCTTGGCGGCAGCGTGACACCGGCTGCGGCAGTCTGCGGCAATTTGAAATTTTGCCGCAGCATTCAGCGGCAGTCAAGCGGCAGTTGAAACGGCAACAGCGTCACACAGCGGCACTTTCACCGTGCCCTGCGGAGACGCTCTCCCATGTCGATTAGCACGAGTCCCGCTTCGATATAGCAGCAGCACGCCACGCTGTCCGTCGTGCGCGGTGACTTGCTCTCACGCTGATAATCAAACGTTATGGGGATTCAGGGATTATGTATCAGGAAGACTCTTGGGATCGGCACGGGGGAGGCGGACATAGAATAGACAACTTAGTGCGGACCAGCAGCGCATTTGACATATTGCAACCAGGCCATATAGAGTGATGTGAATCTTTTCCCGCCCCCGGCGGGCCCTCGCGTCGTGGAATTTCCGATCAATACCTACCATGTTCGGAGCGTTATCCGCCATGGTGCAGGCAGAAACGAGTGAATCCCTGCGATCCCGCGTCTTCGCAGCTTCCGGTCAATACCAGTTTTCCCGTGTACACTCTCGGCGACCAACGGCCTCCGCTTAAGTAAAGGATAACTACCACTTCGCTATAAATTATAGCGGAGTCAGAACGCTCGTGACTTGCTCTAATTCAGGTCCCAGCATTTGCGGAGGCACTGTTGGCACCACCGCCAGCGTCATATTTTCCGGGGATCTTAATTACGTCCAGCGGTCCCCACGGTGACTGACACAAAGACTTTAACCACATAGGCGCGCGCTTCTGAGGGGACACGGCCGTCTATAACGTTCTGATGCACGGCTACACTAGCCTTCCCTTCGTCCAATCACTCCATGAATGGCATCATTCCTTCCCTCTAATGTAGTAGGCGGGTGTCGAATCATTCCGTCGTTATTCTGCTAACTTCCCGTAGTACCTCTTCGGGCCGACCCAGCTATCAACAACATCTGCATGCTGTTAAATTTCACATATAAATGTCCGTTGGGCCCATGTTGATAGACTCACTAGACCGCCGGGGAAGGAATGCGATCAGGATGGGATGCCATACTGTGGTCTCTTGCATGCCGACGGGACAGCCGCCGGGACGGCGCGACCTCGCCGCCCAGCTACGGCTTGAGCGGACACACCAACTTGGGAACGGGAATCGCCGATTCGGACGCCAGCTAGCGTATAGGACGCAGTGTATTCCAGACTCAAGCTCTAGTTCAATTTGATCTGCCACGGTGTGCACATATATCCCTGCCGTCCGCTGAAGGACGCGGATATCTAACCACAACCAAAAAAAAATCACCAGTGATCCAGAAGCTATTAGTCTCATGTCGCCGAGGCCGAGGTAAGAATCTCCTGCTTATCATCCTTCCCCCCGTTTAAACCCCGGTCAAAATACAAAGTCAACATATTTTTATATTCGTATATTGCGAAGCCCAGCGCTCGTGTTCCACCCGGCTTCCCGGAGGGCTCACAATTAATTCTCCGCGCGCTGCCTCGACCGAGCCATTCAATGACGGCGCGGAAAGTGTGTATTTGTACACACCGCCCGGCTAGCCCGCATTCGGCGGCGTTGCCAATTCCTCACCTTACGAAGATATTAATCCAACCCCTACGTGGGCCTGGACTCGACTCGACACCACGTATGTTTACTCTTGATCGCCATCCACCGATATTTAAATATATCTTCAATCCAAAATAGTTCCGTTCACGTTCTTTTCAGTTCATTCCACTTGTCTTGATCCGCAACGAAATACGTACGCGCCCAGCACAAATTAAGCCAAGACCCGACGGACTAGGATTGTGTTCCAGCGAGCTCGGACCGCGTTGCAAACTCCTGGGCGGCCCCACCTTATGAAGATATTAATTCAACCCCTACGAGGGCCTGGACTCGACTCGACACCACGTATATTTTAGATACTCTTGATCGCCATCCACTGATATCTGAATATAGTATATAATATAGATTCAATCCAAAACAGTTCCACTTGTCTTGATCCGCGACGAAATACGCGCCCAGCACAAATTAGGGCCAAGACCCGACGGAGATCCAAAACTCACACACGCCCAGGATTTCCGTTCCTTGGAATAACCCGAGGCAGTGATTGAACGCGTCAGCAAACACCGCCCCATCAAGTGTCCCCCCTCGAGTATTGTAGTAATTCAACGTTCCGGGCTGATATTCATCGCTGATAGAATGCCAAGGCCCTCTGTGAGAGAAACGGGGTCTACGCGGGTTACTGGTAGTAAATGTAACACGTGTATGAGTGAGCAATTGGTATTGCACGAATGTAATACCCCAAGAATAAATATATTTGAGTTCAAGAACCCTTATATAATCAGTAGACCGAGATTTCACCAAGACGTTAGGAACTTGAATGATAGCTTCACCAAGTTCAAGACCGTAAATCTAAATTGTACTCCAAGTCTAGCAACCTGAGAGCAAAGAATAGATGGACTCTAATTATACTGCAAGTTTAGCAACGTTACAGCAGAAGCAGAGAGTCTATACCACCTTCGTCACTTCGTCAGACCGGCTAATTTTGAGTAACTTCGTCACCTCAGATAAATTTGGCCCATCTGACTGATTGTTCGTCGCTTCAACTCGGCACCTTCAAGACCCCGGAACGTCGGCCATCATCATGCTTGATCTCAACCTCCCAAGGCCTGGCGTGTTTTTTATATAGATACCTTACCCGAACACTAACCACTAACCCTAACCACTAACCACTAACCTCTAACCTCTAACCGCTAACCTCCGACCACTAGCCGCTAACCGCTAACCCTAACCACCTAACCGGCCGACGCCGGGACACCGCTGATTCCGTGATGTGCCGACAAGGCCTTGTGCTGGGAAAGTGACGAACTTTGGCCAAAAATTGATGAACTCACGAACTTTCACAGAATGCCATCAAAGTGACTATCTTTCCCGCATTTAAGCGAACTGACGAAGTGACGAAGGTGGCGCGGACTCAGAAGCAGAGGGTATCCAATTATACTGTAAAGTCTAGCAAAGTTACAGTAGAAGAAGATGAGATCCAGTTAAGGTGCAAGCTTAGCAGCGTTGCAGCAAAAGTAGTTGCTTGAAGGGGAGCTAGCTGCTCGACTAAGGGTTCACACAGATGTGCAGGTTCAGATAAGTTGATTGCAAGGTAAGATGTTGTGTCCACAGAAGGGAGACACTCCCTCTTATATACTGCTAACTACTGAATGAGTCATAATCGAATGACTCACTAAGACTCAACATGACTCCAATCCGCACTGCCAAGCACTGGAAATACGGGACTGAGTCACGAAGCAGCGTTGAACCGTGAGAATAATAATAAGATGGCACTGGTTCATATCTGTACAGCCTGAATACTGTGATGGAGAGTGCATGTAGACTAAGAATAAATGTAGGGCTACAAAAAGTCCGTAATAATAAATAAATAATGAATATCCATCACACCCTCTGGACCTCCTGGTACCTTGTCCTGGATCTCAGCCATAAAATTCATATAGACCTAGGCCTGAGAAGGAATGGCCTGCTCACAAGTCTCATCCGGCCTCGTTCCTCGGCCAACTCGCCATGGCTAGATGCTACAATATTCAATAGAGCTGAGCTGAGCTATAAGAGTAAACAACTCAGAAAATTAAAAAATTAAAAGAAACCTGGCAGCCAGTCAGGAGACAGGAAGTCGAGTTTAAATTATTTGATATCCGATTTCACGGCGGCCCAGAAGCTCCGGTATGATCAGACAAGGACATGTTGTGTTTGAGACCTGGTGGCCGAAACGGTACCAGGAACATCCAGCGCGAAATATCGGAATACAATCAGGTATTCAAGTGCGTGGAAAAGCGACATTGGCTCGCCAGGCGCTGCATTGGATGATGCGTGTACACCGCAGCCAGGAGCTTCCATCAAGACTGTGCCGGCTCCTGCGGCATCCTGGGTTAGCGATCCCGCCCCGTATGTCGAGACGGTGTCGAGTAGATCAAGGTCCCGCTGCTCGAACACGGTTTGCTACTTATTTATTCTGGCGTCTGGACCATGTCCGCTCCTTTAATTTACTGCCAGTGGCTCCACATATTCGCAGTGTGTGTGAAAGTGTTGTAGACTATATCGTGGGGATGTCCTGGATATACTAAGTTACTGCCTGTGGAGAACAAGAAGATTAGATTGATTACAATCCACGATACACTCAGTAATTTAATTTGGGGGCGGTGCCGCTGTGGTTCGACGTTCGGAAATAGACACTGTCCGCGATGTGTGATCCCACCGGGTAAATCGATTCTGCGGTCTGGACCACGGGGGCCGTTTATGCCGAAGTGTCTCTTCTGCTCAATTCAGTTCAAGTTCTGCCCTTTGGCACTCCTGAGTTTCCGCTTTAAACGATCGGCCAATTTGATGGCGGCACATTTCGGCGTATTCAAGCTCCACCTCTTCCATCTGCTAGGAAAATGATAGTCTTGTTTCCAGACGTTATGAGGGCTGTCTCGCCGCTCACAGAATCTCTGTGGTAGTCAGTAGCGGAGATAATATCTAACCGGAGGTATTGGATGTCGGAAAGTGATCCGAGGCAGAATTTGATGAAAGTTTGATCGCGGGAGGCGCACTTTAGTCGGCAAGGGTGCGATAATGTCACGCTTCAAAACTCTGGTACAATTCTTTTCTGTTTCTTACCTACCACTTGTCAGATTCCTTTGAACTCTCCTCAGACCTCCTAATACATTCCGAAGACATCTGATGAGGCACAATCAATTTTATTTGCCTTATTTACGGCCCAGTACTCTGCACACTCTAAGGTTTGTTTACCCACTTCATGCCTGCGAAAACTGCTCTATGTCCCAATGAGATGACTCCAAATGGTTTCAATATACATGGGCGCAGTTGTTTGATCCATTTCAAGCCACTGATGATATCTTGAAGGGCATTTCATGCATGTTATAGAGTGAACACAATATTCAGCAATCCCCACAGACACATATTCCGAGCCCCAAAAAAGTTCAAGAACATAGAAATTGCATTAGATCTGTCCCATATATTTAAAACACGTATTGATCATTCCTCCCTATACCCCGAGCTTCCACTAAAAATCCTCACAAATTATACTAATTTAATTCCCATTTGCTGTCCTGAGCCCACCCGAAGCTTCAGTAATATTATAAAACCAGCTTAGGTTTGGTTAACCAAAGCATGTTTTTGCGTACGCTGGTTAACCGTTGGTTAACCGTGGTTAACCGTTGGTTAACCGTGGTTAACCGCGGTTAACCACCGTACAAGAAGATTTATATACATTAGTAGCAGGACAATCCAGACTATGTACTACTTGTTGATTTACTAAATGCACTAATTAGACTGTGAGGATCAAGTGGTTAACCGATTAACCGGAGTCAACCAGTTCACCGATTAACCACAAGTCAACCGGTTAACCAGAATCAACCGGTTGACCAGAGTTGACTGGTTGACCAGAGTCAATCGGTTAACCAAAGTTGACCGGTTGACCAGAGTCGACCGGTTAACCAAAGTCGACCGGTTAACCTGGATCAACTGGTGGCGGGGGGTACCTGTTTGTGCCACGTGACTGCGAGTCGTGAGACTTTGCACGTATATGGTACACGGCAAACCGGGGTGAAAGACAACAGTGAGCGTGAAATATATTGGTCAGCATCAGTGCTATCAGGGAAGATAAAAACACACACACGATGAGATGGCCTGATACAGGTCAAAGTGAACACAAGTGATGTGTTCTTGAGCATGAGAATGGCATATACCTGATGAGTGAAGGTTCGATTATGGCCAATAGGACACGTACCAACCGGGATAACAAACACTCTTCCGGGAGTGGCATTATTAGTGGCGAGGTCTTTGGTCCAGAGGGATGCAGCCATAACGGGTCTGAGGGTGCTTGGAAGGCTTGTGGACATGAATGAGGTTCCATATGATGAGGATTATTGCCAGTAGTCGGCCAGGGAGACGAGAACAAGGTGGTTTGGATGAAAGTGACGTGCACGTGTTGCCACCGTCGCCGAATCCAAAGACCCGGCCCGTCGGCCGTTGATCGCAACAACAATACCAAATCAGCGGCACCGCATTTCTTTCTTGATTCTTTCTACATACATCGATGGCAAACACGACACGTCTGGATCCGAAGGCGTGAGTCAAATTGATCTAGGCAACAAAAACTCCCTGCAAATGGGACGCCCTTTCCCAAGGGGGTACTATTCCTGCCCTGCCGCTCCGGACAAACCTAGAACTCCGACAAACAAAGATTGTGCAGCCACTTCTCAACGGATCCCAGAGATTTCTATTTCATATATGGAAGAGATGTCATCCTGGGTGTAAAAATCGTGGATTTTGCCATGTTGCTTGTGGGGCATAGGCAAGTAGCGTAATTTCGGTCCAATTCTGCATATTTTATGTCATAGGCGCACCCACCACGCGTCAAACGGCCTTGATAATACATTCCAAGCACAGATCTACACTGTATGAGGGCAGATATGGAAATCCAGGTTCACTGGTGTCCTTCCGCAATAAATCGAAAGCCCATGCAGTATCCACCAAAATTGATGGTTCCATATATACAGTTTAAGAATTATGCCGTAGGCCAACCGTTCCAGGCCTCAGTTGGTCCTATACTGCTCAGAGAATAAGCGGGTGATATAACAGACTTATCATATGTAATTTCGGGCTGCTACATCTAAGGCTGCCTTCGGCACGAGGCCAGCAATCAGCACTTGTCATATTACCTAGAACTCGGACACCGGGCAATCGCTAACAAGATTGCCGTACTAGACGAAAAATGGTCCATTTTGGACAACTAAAGACTCAGTCCGACAGTCCAGATCATTTTAGGGGATGTTAGCTGTCGTAACTCCACTCGGATGCCTCTGGACAAAGTTACGGCCTGTTCATTCTTCGGTGTCCGAGTACTGGGCCGGTCTGTTAATGCTATTGCTGTTATATACCGAGCCGGGTTGGACCCGAAGAGTAAATGGCCGAAGGACCGGAGGCTCCGGTATGTCGGAGCGTCGGAGAGCCGGAGGGTCCGGAATGTATACGGAAGAGGATCACAACACCACAGGGGGTCAAGGGTGAGCGACTACCCTAACCGGCAGGTACCCGATAGAGGAAGACAAGTCGGAGTACCGGAGGGAACCGGAGAGAACGGAGACGACTCAGTGCAAGGGAAATGAGCCAAGCAACGTCAATTATCAATCTGACGTACAGGACATATTAAAGACGTATTTATACTAAGTATCTAATTGTATTCCATAAAAGGAAGGAGAATGGTTCTTAACAATAAGTCAAGTCAGATGGGCTGATGAGAAGTCGTATGACAATAAGTGAAAAGGAAGGAAGACGGATAAACGGGAAACGCTCAGTAATCCTTCATTGCGTAAAAACCCGATGGTACCGGAACGGTTCGGAGGCTCCGGTATACTACCGGAGCCTCGGAACCTACCGGAGCTACCGGAAGGTCGACGAGAAGACTGGGGATGTTGCATGGATATAACAGTATCCCCCTCTTAGGTTCCTCTCCCATGAGGAACCCAAAAGGAATGAGGTTTGTCGAACAATGAAGAAGCGTGGGAAAATAAACAAGATCAAAAAGTCACGTGCTGTTGGTTTTGACTCAGACGTTTCTTTCTTTCGTACCACCACCACCTCCGGTCACCAACACCAAAATTCGATGTCGAGCCACGGAAACAACGACAGTGGGCGCGAGGGGTCGAGCGACGACTACCGCAGCGACGCCGGCAACGGCAAGAAAACCGGGAAGGGGAAGGCGCGAGCGACCACGACGGAGCTGCGCGAAGAGGCCGCCCAGCGGTTCTACGAGGAGAGGGAGCAGCGCCGGGTACGCCTTATCTCGGCGTACCAGGAACAGGCGGAGGAGGCCGCGCAACGCGCGGAAGTGGCGAATGAGGAGGCCGCTCGTGCCCTCCAGCTCATTCGAGACCTGGAGGCGCTCGACGCGGAGGCTCCGGAATTCGACGAATTGCCGGTGATTGATACGCTGAAGTCGGTGTCGCCGGAGCGTGCGGAGGGGGAAGGCGAGGTGGACGAGCTGAACGACGAGGACGACAGCGACGTCGAACAGGAGGGGGAGAACGGTGCGTCGCAGTGAAAACCGGAGGTTCCGGTACTAACGGTTTTGATTTTCGTAGCTTGCGACTCGTGCCGGAGGAGTGGCGAGGTGTGCGTCGTCGAGGCGGGACGCACCGCCTGCCGCCGGTGCCGCGCAAAGCACATTCAGTGCAGTCGCGCGCGGCCCCTTGGACCGCCTCGCGTCAACAAGCGACGCGCGGCACAGGAGGCCCGTGGCCAAGGGTCCGCACCGGTTGCGGGGCCCTCGCGGACGCGCCGGAACCCCCGAACGGAGCGGGGAGACCGGAGCGACCGCGAGGTGCGCGATCGCACGCGGAAGGAGCGGGAAAGGAGGGCCCGGAAGGCGGAGGGCAGAGAGGGTCTGCGGGCACAGGTCCGGGAGCTTGATGCTCACGTCGGATACCTCGGGGAGCAGGTGGGGCGCACTATGTTGCGCTATAAGCTGGCATACCGCGCGTGCCAGCTTATACTCCAGACTCTCGCAGCGCCGGGGAGTGGTCGGGAGGTACCGCCTGGGGTAGAGCGGATGCTCCGCTGGATGGCCGCCGACATGGAGGCCTCCCAGTGGGATTTTTCCCTCGTGGAGCAGGCGGAGCTCGACCTGGCCGCCGAGGAGCCGGTGAAGGATGAGGATGCGCCCCCGGCGAAGCGCCGGAGGCTGATGAAGCGCGGGAGCCCCGAGGTGGAGGAGAAGGAGGTGGGACCCGTCGAGTCGGAGGACTCGGAGGCGGAACCGGAGGCTCCGGTTGCGCCCCGAGCCCGTTCCGAATCCTGGCCGGAGGATTTCCGGTCCACGGACGGCGGGGAGGATGAGAGGATGGAGGTGGACGCGCCTGGGGCGCTGGAGGGGCCGGAGGGGCCCGAAGAACAAATCGCCGCGACGTCCCGAGTTGCGAGCCAGGCTGCGGAGGCGAGGACCATTACGGTCCTTACCTTCAAGCCCGACCCCGAGCCTGTCCCGCCTCCGCCGCCCACTCCTTCGCCTGCACCGGAGCCTCCGGTGCAGGTGAAGAGGGAGTCGGAGGTGCGCGAGTTCCAGACTCTCGTGCTGCAGCCGGGAGCGCCAGCCGGATTCCACGAGGAAGATGGAATCTTCGTGATGGACGATTCGGATGAGGAGATGGGGGAGCCGGAGGCTCCGGAAAAGCCGGAAGCGTCCGGAAGCGCGGAGTGAAGGCCCTGGAGGCCTAAGGACAAAAAGGACATTTGTAATTATGAAATGAGCGTTGTATTTCGATTTGGATGAATTTTTGTTTTTCTTGATTTTAATTTTGTGTGATGAGTTAATATTCGGGTCCGGGCTTATTCGGAAAGCGCCGGTGAAAGTTGTCAATATGTTCGGCCGCGTCCAAGTCGTCCGCCCCAACCCAAGCATACTGATCGTCGGTATTCTCGTATCCGAGCCATTCGACGTAGTACCGGAGCTTTGTTCGGAACCTCCGGTCGATCTTCGAGTCAACGATTTGCTTGATTTCGAAGTGTGACTCGCCGTCGATGATTTCTACGGCTGCCGGAGGCGGCTCCTCGCGTCCCGGGAATGGGTTCGGAACGTGCGGTTCAAGTTGGGATATATGGAAAACTGGATGGACCTGTGACAACGATTTCGGAAGCCGAATGGTATAAGAAGCGGCACTGGGTTTGCCAATAACTTCGTAAGGGCCAAGGTACGTCTCCGAGAATTTCGGAGTTGGCCGGCTGGTGTGAAGATGCTTCGCGAGGATGAAAACTTGATCGCCGATCGAAAGCGGAGGTTGCGGAGCACGTTTCCGGTCTCCGGTTTCCTTGTACCGCTCCTGGGCAAAAGTGATTTGCTCCCGGAGGAACTGATGCAGTTCCTGAAGATCAACGACAAAATCCTTGGCGTACATGTTCGCAACGTCACGCTCCGGATGGACCGTGATTGCCGGATTGTAACCCTTATTGGCGAAGAAAGGGGAGATGCCGGTCGAAGCATTCGGAGCGTTGTTGAGAGCGAATTCCGCAAGCGGAAGGAGTCGGTCCCAATCGTCCTGTTGATACGAGCAGTAGATGCGGATATATTGCTCAACAGTCTGATTCATACGTTCCGTTTGACCGTCAGCCTCCGGATGATAACCGGAAGTATAGTGGATCTCCATATTGAGAAGTTCGCCCAGCGACCGGAAGAAGGAAGCGATGAATTCGGAGCCCCGGTCGCACGTAACATGTGCCGGAACACCGTGTTTGGAAAAGACGTGAATGAGGAAGAGGCGAGCGAGCTCCGGCGAAGTGATATGGGTATCGCAAGGAATAAGAATGACCTGTTTGGATGACCGATCAACAATCACCAAAATGCAGTCAAACTCGCCGGAGAGAGGGAGTTGCTCGATGAAGTCCATGGAAATGGAATGCCAAGGCCGGAGCGGAACCGGAAGGGGTTTCAAGAGTCCGTAAGGCCGATGCCGAGGCTTTTTGTTGCGCTTGCATAGAACACACGACCGACAGTAGTCCCGGACGAAGGTCCGGACCTCCGGCCAAGTGTACTCACGGCGTACGAGTGCTAATGTGCGATTTTGTCCAAAGTGGCCAGCCAACTCGTGATCATGCAAATTCTGCAGAACACGTACGCGGAGCTGGTCCGGAGCATCTCCGGAAACCACCGGAACGTAAATGCGATCATAGAGCCGGAGCATACCGGAAGGGTCGAGTTTCCAGCGCGGAGTGGTGCCGGAGGCTGCGGAAGCAATGCCCGCAACGGCGGCTGGGTCATCGTTGTAGTGGGCACGAATGTCGGAATAGAGCTTCTCAACATCCATAACGATGGAGGAACGGAGGGTGATTTCCTCGAGGAATGTGGCCCGGAGCGACGCAGTGAGTTGATCTTGAGTAAAAATGGGGCGAAAATTTTGAGGATTCAATTGGCTGTAAGCCCTATCCCCCTCTTTAGGGTAGACGTCCCATCGTCTAGTCAAAGCGTCTGGCTTGGCTCCGAGCTTACCCGGACGGAACCGGATAACCATATTGAAGTGGCACAGGTATTCCGACCACCGGACTTGGCGACGAGTGAGGATTTTGGTCGTCGCGAAGTATTCCAGGTTCTTGTGGTCGGTTACGACGTCGACCGGAAGCTCCGGTCCTTCGAGGTAATGCCTCCAGTGTTTAAAGGCGTCGAAGATGGCCAAGAGTTCCTTGTCATGAGTGTCGTAGTTGAGTTCGGCCGGACCGAGTGTCCGAGACCGGAACGCAATGGGATGGATTTCGCCATCATCTCCGAGGATGGAGAGAATCGAGGCGATTGCGTAATCGGAGGCGTCGGTTTCGACAGTAAGCTGCCGGAACGGAATCCAGTGTGAAAGTACCGGAGCCTCCGTAAACGCGTGCTTGAGGGTGTCAAATGCGAGTTGGCAAACCGGGGTCCAATCCCATCGGACGTTGGAACGAGTGAGGCGAGTAAGAGGGATCGTGATCGCCGAGTAGTTCCATATGAAACGCCGATAAAAATTACAAAACCCAAGGAAGGACTGAACGTCCTTCACTTTCCGGGGTTCCGGCCAATCAACGATGGCGGAAACCTTGTCCGGAGACATCCGGAAGCCTTCCGGCGACAGGATGTAACCGAGATATTCGCAGGTGGTGACGCTAAACTCGCATTTTGAGAGTTTGCAGTAGAGTCCGGCCTTCCGGAGGCGCCGGAGCACTTCCCGAACGTGTTGAGTATGTTGGGTCGGATCGTCGGAATAGATCAATATGTCGTCTAAATAGATGATGACGTACACGTCCAACAGATCGGCGAACAAACTGTTCAGGAACCGCTGAAAAGCGGCCGGAGCGTTGGTAAGGCCTTCCGGAACAACCCGGAATTCGAAGGACCCATAGCGAGAACGAAACGCCGTCTTAGGTTCGTCACCCGGAGCGATCCGGAGGAGATGGTATGCGTGCCGGAGATCAAGTTTTGTATAGATGCGAGCCTTCCCGGGAGCATCGAGGAGATCGGCGATGAGAGGAAGCGGATAGCGGTCCTTCTTCGTAATCCGATTAAGTCCTCGGTAGTCGACGCACAACCGGAGGCTACCGTCCTTCTTCTTAGCGAAGAGAATAGGAGCTCCATGACTTGAACGAGTCGGGTATATAAATCCCGACTTCAAATTCTTGTCGATGAAGTCCCGAAGGGCAGCGAGCTCGGTAGGCGAAAGGGAGTAGACATGACCGACCGGAGGCTCCTCGCCGTCCAGGAGCTCGATTTTGAGGTCGAATTCTCGATGAGGAGGAAGATTGTAAGCTTCCTGCTCTGAGAAGACGTCAGCGAACTCGTGGTACTCGGAAGGTATACCGGAAGTGTCCGGAGCAGATGCGGAAGCAAACCGGGCACGGGCTTCTTCCGAGGGAGTGGCGCGCATCGTATATTGACAACAATCCTTGTCTCGAATGATGGAGCGGTAAGCCGCAGCAGACACGAGAGACACAAGCGGAGGGGTAGAGAGAGGACGAGGCCCGGAGGCCTCCGGAATCTCCATGGAAGGAGCAAGAGTCTCCATGGAAGGAGCGGGAGATGGCGGAATCGTCGGAGTCGGTGTAGGCGCCGGAGCCGGAACGACTTGAACCGGAGGTGCCTCGTCCGTAATCGGAGCTACCGTAGCAGATCCCGGAATTATTTCCGGGGTTGTCGACAGGGATTTCCTTACGGGATCGGGCCGGAATGTGATAGAGGCTTCGGACCAGTTAATCAACGGATTAATGCGGCTGAGCCAATTGTATCCCAGGACCAGATCGCAAGGAGAATCAAGACGTGTGACGAAGAAGTCCATGTATTGAACTTCGCCAGAAGGGAACCGGAGCAACAACCGGAGCATCCGGTTAATGATGGAAGATGAGCCGTCGAGATACCGGACCCGTACCGGGTCCACCGTATACGTGGAAAACGCATTAGATTCGCAGACTTTCAATGATACAAAACAATGAGATGATCCGGAGTCCACAAGCGCACGCACACGGGAGTTGAATCCCGCGACTACTCGAGAGAGAATAGATGGAGACATGGAAGAGCATAGCTCCGGCTCGGAGATGTCCGACCGGAGGGAAGAAATATCGAGAGAGACGTAAAGGGCATTAGGGAAGAGAGCGGAAGCGTTGAGACGAACCTCGGTGAGCACCCGTGAGTCAACGCAACTCGGACCAGGTGCGGAGGATTCCGAGTTGCTGATCAATTTTTTGACTCAGCAGCCGCGGCGGCCGGCGTAGCCGGAGCCGCCGGAGCCTGGGTGGTCGTACCGGAGGTCGAGGCCTGGGCGGCTTTGGCGCTAGCCTGCCCAGGACGCTTGTTGCAGTTGTCGGCTGTGTGACCCTTACCTCCGCAGTACATGCAGAGGTTATTCTTCCGGCGACGCTCGCGTTCGTCCTGCTTGATCTTTCCACTGGCGTCGAGCTTGTCGGCGTAGGCGCGAGCGGCAGGAGTGGCGTCGGACGACTTGGCCTTGCCTTTACCCTGGTTACCGGAGCGTCCGGCATTGTTACCGGAGTTTCCGGCAGTCGCAGCAGGTAGAGGAGGGTGCGGGAGCGTTGGATGATTTGGAACCCTTGCCGGAATTCCGATTACTGGGTTTCGGGTTGCCGGATTGACCTCCGGTAGCGTTACCGCCACCGGAACCGGAGGGTTTATCGCGTTCACGCTCCCGGAGCTTCTCCGCCTCGCGTTTCCAGTACCGGCCATCGATGATGCGAGCGACCAACTTCACTCCGTCGAGGGTGTTGGCATAGTTATGATGAACCATGTCGTCCTTGATCCGACGGGGAAGTCCTTCGTAAAACTGATACCGGAGGGCGTTATCGCTCCACCGGGTCAAAACCGAAAGGAAGTCGAACTCGATGATGTAAGTGGTGATCCGGTCGCCGGATTTCATCCGGCACGCGCGAATCTTGTCCTCGGCATCCCCAACCGGATCATGCGGCCCGAAATTTAACGTAAGCTCCTGAATGAAGACGGCAAAGTTGCCGTCCCAGACCGGAATGATGGTCGGGTCGTAAAGATTGGGGGAAAACCATTGCTGAGCGCTGCCCCGGAGGTACGAAATGATGTAGAGAATACGATCATCGTCGTCCGGAAAGTCTTGCGGGCGCTCCGCAAAGTGCAAATAGCACTGGGTGAGGAAGGACGAGAGTTTAGCCGGGTCCGATCCATCGAAGGTGTCCGGATTACGGAGATTGGATCGGTTGGAACGAGGAGGAAGGTCCGCGGGACGAGCGGAGAACACATTGATGGCATCCCGGAAGGTCCGGATGGTGTCCATGATTAAGGCCTCGTTGGCCTCAGGCGTCGGAACACGACGAGGAGCACGAGGTATACCGGGACCTCCGGGGCCACCGCCAGGTGGACCGCCAGGGGGGCCTCCGGGTGGACCACCTGGAACACCAGGACCACCGGGACCGCCGGGACCTCCGGGGCCACCTCCGGGTGGACCTCCGGGAGGGCCGGGCGGTGGACCAGCACCACCACCTCCACCACCACCACCATCACTGCCACCATCGCCTCCATCGCCGTTATTACTCCCCCCGTCATGAAGGGAAGGAGCAGGATCACGCTCAGGAAGCTCCTCCGACAAGTGGAGGCTTGCTGCATGACCTCCGGAACGTACGGAGTCTTCGGAAGCCTCCTGGGGATCTTCCGGAACCTCAACGATACGAGGCCCAGCGATGGGAGATACGCTACGAGAGATTGCTGCAGCGCGGCGTGGATGGGGTGAGGCCGGATATCTCACCGGATTCTCGGGGGTCCGGGGATTGAGAACTAACCCCGGAATTGTTGTCGGAGATGGCATAGGCGGCGCGGGTGAACTCCGAGTGAAATGCGGAGTGTATCGAAGGGTGGGTGATACCGGAATAGACTGGTACATCGACGGACCGAGAACTTGGACCGGAGTACTCATCGGAACGATCTGGCTGAACATACGGGATTCTCGACGAGGTTCCCGATCAGTCCGACCAGTGTTGGAACGTTCGATTTGTTCCGTGTTGGGTAGATTTGGATTAGGAAGACGAGACATTGCCAGTCAGAGTAGTGAGATTGATAATACTGTTATATACCGAGCCGGGTTGGACCCGAAGAGTAAATGGCCGAAGGACCGGAGGCTCCGGTATGTCGGAGCGTCGGAGAGCCGGAGGGTCCGGAATGTATACGGAAGAGGATCACAACACCACAGGGGGTCAAGGGTGAGCGACTACCCTAACCGGCAGGTACCCGATAGAGGAAGACAAGTCGGAGTACCGGAGGGAACCGGAGAGAACGGAGACGACTCAGTGCAAGGGAAATGAGCCAAGCAACGTCAATTATCAATCTGACGTACAGGACATATTAAAGACGTATTTATACTAAGTATCTAATTGTATTCCATAAAAGGAAGGAGAATGGTTCTTAACAATAAGTCAAGTCAGATGGGCTGATGAGAAGTCGTATGACAATAAGTGAAAAGGAAGGAAGACGGATAAACGGGAAACGCTCAGTAATCCTTCATTGCGTAAAAACCCGATGGTACCGGAACGGTTCGGAGGCTCCGGTATACTACCGGAGCCTCGGAACCTACCGGAGCTACCGGAAGGTCGACGAGAAGACTGGGGATGTTGCATGGATATAACAATTGCTGGTTGGTTCGTTCGGCTGCGAGGCTTTCTATATTTCTCTGGTCTGGTGGTGCCTCATCCCTTGTCCCAGTTACACTGCTAAACAAGGTGATCTTATCCCTGAGAGTGCACACACGCCACGGTTTCCATGCACCTATCCTTGTCAATCTTGAACCTCACCTCACAATTGAACGGGTACATCCCTTCTTCGGTCTTTTGAGGTCTTCAATTGACACCCATATGTTTTTCTATTACCTCTTCTGTGTCTCACATCAGTATGCTCTGTCAACGAGGCAGATCTCGAATGTAAATTGTTTCATTTCGTTTGTCGCTGATGCAAGAGCCAAATACTTAGTGATTGCATGTCCATCTTGCAATGAGTCGGACATGCCATTACAGAGGTACATATGTTACTATTCCAACCTTCTGCAAATAATGTAGGATTTACTAGGACAATTTTCATTTTCAATGTTGGAGCAAGGCAAAAGGTCGTTCAACTTGAAAATTCATTTATTGCTATCTTCAAATATAGTGATACGTCTCGAAAAAAAAAAGAAATCAGAAAGTTTGGGATCTGGAAAGGCTGGCCGCAATCAATACCGGCAGTAACTTCGGCTAGCAAGTGTAGAATCTGTAGATAGCAAGTGCCAAACAAAGCCAGTGTGCATGTCTTACTTCTTCCCTCCTCGACACCGTCTCACCATGTACGTTATGAAGCACAACAACAAATGCCTGCTGTGTGGGCAGCAACTTTCAGTTTCATATCAGGCTGGCAGCAAGAACGTGAAGCACGCAGACACATATTTTATTCACGTGCTTCATCCCTGAGGATGCTCCAGCACACAGGCACCTGCTCAAGTGGGATACTAGTCACCTCAGAGATAAAGGAAGAGATGCGGGGAGGAAGAAAGTCCGGTGCTTCATCAATAGAAATGACAATGGGCTGACAGAGAGAAATGTCTAGCTTTATGACTGAGAGGAGGTGAGTAAACATGACCATTTGAGTAAAAGAAAGGCCTGCAAACAACCCGTCACATCCCAGATCTAATACAGTGGCCATTGAAGAAAGGAGACACAACAGGTACTGTTTACTACTGTTTCCCTGTGTCCTTCGGCTTCTCTCAATTCTGTGAGGAATAGGCACGCAGTGAAGGGGAAAACGAGGGAACAAAGCGCTACGGCGTCTCAGACGGGTCTCGGATGGTGGCAAAAGCAGGGATTGATAGGTAAAAATGTATAATATATGATACTCGTACTTCTGGCACGTCCTGATGTCGTCCGTAAACCACCGATTCCAACAAATTCAAGTCCTGTTGACCTGCACTACGTCATTTTGGCTGGCAATCGTACCTGCCGGTACCGCCGATCCTTGGTTTTTCCATATCCCAAACTTTTCAGAGGGTGGGCACCCAAGGTCCAGGGTTCAGACCGGGCAGCCTGCAACATTGGTCCAATCAAGGCACGACCAAACACTGTGTCGCGCCAACGTTTTCTGGCACTTTCACAGCCAGTAAAAGGAGTGAAAAATTAGGTCATGTAGGTAGGTGTCATATACACCTCATGGATCAGAGACACGTTTGCCGGCACGTTGATGGTGGGTTATTGGCTACGGCAAGAGTGGTGGGAGCTTATAGTTTGCGAGATAATTGTGCTTTGAGGCTTAGTCATATATATTTGGGGGTGTGAGGACGAGCCAGAACGATTTTGAGAACAATTCTGAGCTGTTTCACCTCCAGAGGCGATACAGTGATTCTGCTTCGATTCTCGATCGTCTTTGATGCCAGAATCAGAATCAGAATCAGAATTGATTGAGAATTGACTCAGAGTCAGAATTGAAGTCAGAATTGATGGCCCGGAGCGCTTTGGCTTCCCCTAATTTTAACCAATTCTCGTCTCTTCAGATACAGAAAGGAATTGGAGCCAGCCCCAGAAGCTCGTGTAGAATCATTTTCCGACTCAGTTTCACATCAGTCAAAATCAATGAGAAAAGGACAACACACCATAAATCACGTGCTTTTCGGTTGTGATTAAAACGGAAAAATGATGTCAGCTGCCAGGTCCGAACCTGTAACCTCGGGCACCAACATCCTCATTTTTTTTGGTGTATTTATGAAAACAGCAATAAAATCTCAAAGTGACAGCCAAAGGAAAAAAACCCTTTTTTTTGTCAGGACTCTATTTAAGATTTGACTCGTTATTTCGTGAGAATTTCCGGAAGTATTCAAAGCACCCCATTACATCAAAGCTGAGACAGGAGAGGCCCATCCCTATCCCTTCTGAGCTACTTCTCATTCACAGGTTTGCAATATGTCTTGATCACAACCGGGGAGATCTTGTCAATCATGATTGGAGTGGCAAGGCTAGATGCTGGGTGCACACTTTTGCCCCTCCCACCGAAGACAAGCCCCGCATATTTTGAGCTGTATAATTGAGGCAGGTCTGTCACAGAACCATCAGCATTTCCTCTGGAGCTGATTCTCACATTGCTTGTGAATATACAGAGAGAACTCCTCAATATCTCGGGATTTGCACTGCTGAACCCAGGGGTGGAGAAGCATGCACTGCCACTCTTTGACCTGCTACAGATGCATGAATGAACTTGAAGCATACACTGCTCAGCGCTCATTCAGCGTTCCAACACAATGAGCTTGCATTGGCATCTGTTTGATGACACAGTTTGAATGGTTCAGCACTTTCCATTATAATAGATCTTGCATGACTCATTGAGAGAAACCCCATTTGTACACGCATCCAACTCTTCGAATGTGTACAAGTCTTTGACTATTTTTGGATGAACAAATGGGATATACTTTCAACTGTGGACTGGGCCGTGGGTCATATGTGATGATACGGACCTGCACTGCCAGTTGACAGTTGCCAAGCATTTATAGTACAGTAGAGTCGCTCATACGGAATACCGCTGGGAAGGGCCCCCAGGGTATTCCATATGGTGGTTGTTCCAGAGCACATAAATTGAGTAAAAAATATTTTATGGAAATAATTCGGTCTACTTCAAGAAGGATGTAATACTTGTCTGAACCTTCGATTCCTCAACTTCCTGCACAAGTGCAGAGTGAAATTTTTTAAGATGTGGCAGAGCCACATCCAAATCTAGTTAATGATACGCAACCTTCTGGAGGAAAGTGACCATGTCCAATGCCTCGTTCTTGCTGAACTTGAATTCTGGCTCCGGGGGATCTTCTTCTTCTTCCTCGTGGCAAAGTAGGCAGCAACTTGTCTCTGGGAGAGGTTATGGTCCTCCATATAATTGAGGACTTGGATCCAGTCGTGGTACGTGAGGTCTTGACATCGTTCGTCCCTGTCAAAACAATCAGCAGTGCGCGGTCCATTCTTTGGTTTTGAACCAGGTTTGGCACGCAACTTTGAGGGTGAGGGAGGATTTTTGTCTCAGGCTCAGATAGTGGGAGATTTTTTAGGCCATAGTGAGTGGGAAGAGTTTTGTGTATTGTGAATATATAGAGACAGAACAACACAATGCCACTCTCGGATATTGCCAAATATGGCTTGCCCAACCAAAATCACCGCTTCAGGCGACCCGCTCAATGGAATATCGGTGTCGTCCTGGTATTCCGTATTCCAGATGGCGATTTATGGAATATTACCCTATCCCAAAGGGGGATGGGCCCCAAAGTGATTCCATGTGCCATCTATTCCATATGACAATTTTCCATGTGAGTGACTCTACTGTAAGCCTATTTCTGGTCTATATTCCTGTTATTCAGCCAAAAATTCCCAAAGCATTGGGATGTGGAGAGCAGAGACTGTTGAAAAGCAATATTTTGCAGAGGCTGGACAAAGGAGGACAAAGGCCGGAACTTTTCTTTTGGGATATGCCACCAAACATTGTGCCGATCTTACCAAGCAAGAGTTTAAGGGCCCCGGTTGCGTGGTGGATTCAGCGCTCCCTCTGACACCTCAACACTTAACAAGGAGACAGAAACTGTCTGTCATCCGGTCATCGAGCAATCAACTCCTCATTCAGTCCATGTTAAGGAAGCTGAGCAAGAATTCAATGTCCTCACTCATAAGTTAACCCAAACAATCCCAAGCCAATTTGTGCAAGTCTCTGACGGACACGGATATTGAAAAGGGAGGTTACAACACGCTGTTTGACCTGCAAGAGTATTTGGCCACTTCCAATGATGCACAAACAAGCCGGACTCAAGGTAGGAGGGATGTTTTACATGTGAAACCTGCACTTACCTTGTTGTTTCTTGACACAAAGTAAGTTATGTCCCAAATGCCCAAATGTCCCAAGTCCCCTTCAATCTGATCCTATTTAAGCTGGCATGGGAAGACTGGGAAGTTTGTGTAGGTGGGAATAGTGCTGGCCATAAATATGATACGCCAAAATATATTTTGAATATATTCGAATAAATACGAATACAATACGACCCTAGGACCTCCACGAGGATATGAATACGGTAGAATATGAATACAATACAATATGGATATAATACGATACGTGTCCCACCGTATTCAAATATATTTGAATACTCAGAGGTTGGCTTTTGCCGCCTTCGGGCCTCAGTCGGGAATCATCGGATCCATGAACTTTGGCGGCAGACCGTCTTGATCTGCACTGCCAACCTCAACACCCGCTGGTCCGGCCTCGGCTTCAATCAATCAATCAATTGGCGTGATCAAAAGTTGTGATCTAGGGTTCGGAACACGCTGAACTCTCGACCAGTGGCCACTTACTAGTCCCAAAAGAACCAATTCATACAAAGGAGGGGTGTGCAAGAACCTTACCACACTCAGACAAAGTTTTGGTCCAATGTGAGCCTGATTTTCTCTGACTACCAGTGGCTCAGAATATATTTGAATATATTCATATCGTATTCATATTCAACAGCCTGAATATGAATACGATACACTAAGAATATGATACGGGCTTGGCGAGGCAAATACAATATGAATATGAATACGATACACCATTTGCCGTATCGTATTCGTATTCGGCCAGCACTAGATGGGAACATAGATAGCAAGGTCATGGTAAGTAAGGTAAGTAGAGTTTCTCACCTTCTGCAGATATATTGAATAACACTGTTTGTAAAGTTGTATGCAGGAACGTTCAGAGGTGCTGAGCGACTTGTAGCTCTGAGGATGGTCAAACTGATGCTAGAGAGTTGTCCCTTTGTACATCTGGGGTCTTTTCGCACCCTTGTTTGTCAACAAAGAAGGGCTGTCTCGGAGAGTCCCTCACAGGTCCATTGCAACCATATCTACTGTTTTCATTGCCTGAAAATATGTTCAGGTCCTCCGGGGTGTTGAAATCTGGTGAAATTTGGTGAGGTCTTATGTGATGTTCTCTACGAGCGACACAGAGATGATACGGAAATATCATAAGGGAGAAGTGTGTAAGCCGGTCTAAGGCACGTCTAGACCACTACACCAAAAGGTAGATAATTGATTAGATAGTACTAATCAATTGCGCGCCTATATAAGGACATTGGGAGTGTGTCATAAGCTGGCAGGCTTACACCCTTCCCCTCTCTGGAAACTGAATCCCTCCTCTCTCCTCCCAATGTTGTGAGAGAGGTGGTATGGGTTTTCCAGTGGTTTCAGGTCTTATAGATCCACCCCAAGGTTGCGAGCCTTGCCGTTGGCTTCCAAGGTCATGTGCCAGTATCCCACTGTACCCAGTGACCTGTATCCATTTCTGTGTTAAATGGTGTCACTGGCTGGGTTCGAACTTATGACCTCTGCCAACGTTATCTAATCAATTAATCACACACTCCCAATGTCCTTATATAGGCGCGCAATTGATTAGTACTATCTAATCAATTATCTACCTTTTGGTGTAGTGGTCTAGACGCGCCTTAGACCGGCTTACATTAATTGATTAGATAACGTTGGCAGAGGTCACAAGTTCGAACCCAGCCAGTGACACCATTTAACACAGAAATGGATACAGGTCACTGGGTACAGTGGGATACCGGCACATGACCTTGAAAGCCAACGGCAAGGCTCGCAACCTTGGGGCGGATCTATAAGACCTGAAACCACTGGAAAACCCATACCACCTCTCTCACAACATTGGGAGGAGAGAGGAGGGATTCAGTTTCCAGAGAGGGGAAGGGTGTAAGCCTGCCAGCTTATGACACACTCCCAATGTCCTTATATAGGCGCACAATTGATTAGTACTATCTAATCAATTATCTACCTTTTGGTGTAGTGGTCTAGACACACCTTAGACCGGCTTACAAAGTGGTGTTTAATGATGGGTAAGTTTTTTACCCTTACTTTGCTTCAAAGAAATTGCACCTGAAATGCTTCCAAGATGATGTCTACATCACCACCCTGATGGTAGCACAAACTTTGGCCTTTGCCTTATCCATGTAAGCAAAATCTCCTCAGTTGCTCTTGCTGATTTTTTTTCCGGCAAAACACCCACTTGTGTTGATGTTGGATACATATCAGTGGAAAGCCAGTCCTGAAGAACTTGAATTTCGAGCTCTGAGTTGCGCCTTAGAGACTTGAATCAAATTGCAGGACGCAGTTGGATGCATGTATTATCATGTAACACTTGATTTCTTTCAACTTACTTACCGTGTCGTGCCGAGAGCCAGCTGACAGAAAGGATTGATCCGGCGAGACAAATCAGGCCGGTGGCAACACACTTTCACCCAAACCACCTTGTTCTCGTCTCCCTGGCCGACTACTGCCAGCAATCTTCACATCTGGAGCCTCATTTTGTACGTGCACGTCACTTTCACCCAAACCACCTTGTTCTCGTCTCACTGGCCAACTACTAGCAACAATCCTCAGCTTCCATCATGTTCAAAAGCCTTGCAAACACCATCAGACTTGTTATAGCCGCATCCCTCTGGACCAAAGGCCCCGCCACTGGCAATGCCACTCCCGGAAGAGTGCTTGTTATCCCGGTTGGTACGTCTCCTATTGGCCATAATTGAACCTTCACTCATCAGGTGTATGCCATTCTCATGCTCAAGAACACATTGCCATATCCACTCGTGTTCACTTTGACCTGTATCAGGCCATCTCATCGTGTGTGTGTTTTTATCTTCCCTGATAGCACTGATGCTGACCAATATATTTCACGCTCACTGTTGTCTTTCACCCCGGTTTGCCGTGTACCATATACGTGCAAAGTCTCACGATCGCGTTTTTCCTTAGCACTCGCAATCACGTGGCACAAACAGGTACCCCCCGCCACCAGTTGATCCAGGTTAACCGGTCGACTTTGGTTAACCGGTCGACTCTGGTCAACCGGTCAACTTTGGTTAACCGATTGACTCTGGTCAACCAGTCAACTTTGGTTAACCGGTTGATTCTGGTTAACCGGTTGACTTGTGGTTAATCGGTGAACTGGTTGACTCCGGTTAATCGGTTAACCACTTGATCCTCACAGTCTAATTAGTGCATTTAGTAAATTAACACGTAGGACATAGTCTGTATTGTACTGCTACTTATGTATATGAATCTTCTTGTACGGCGGTTAACCGCGGTTAACCGGCATACGCAAAAACATGTTTTGGTTAACCGAACCTAAGCAGGTGACAGTAATATTGCTCATAGTTCAATAAGCATTCCCAACACAAAAAAGAGGGCTGCTACGTATCTGTAGAGTCCCAAAAGACGTGAACCGTCTCAAATGCCGTTTGTGACATATGTTACCGGCATCGCTGATTGCATCCTTTACGATCAAAATGCACAGATGTTAGGGCGGTGATCTCGCGGCTGTTTTTCCATCAAATTCTGCCTCAAATTTCGAAGTCCGCTGATCCCCCCCGCAATCTGTCAGTTTCCTAATCTCGGCTCCAGATGTTAGGGGCGCAATTTAAGGGCCCGGAACTCAGTTGGTTAGAGTGCTCTTGGTGGTCACAAGTGCGAACCGGGTGCCAGGTACCTTTTTTTTTATTTTCGTTTCTGCCTTTTCGCATCCAGACTTTTTTTTTGTATCAAATTTATTTCCCCGCCGTTGCGTACGATATGTTAGGGATCCCTCTGTACTACGGTATCCGACCCGATCCACATCCAGACTTGACATCAAAGACGAAGATGCCCCGCTGTCGAGGAGTTAGGGCTTGCCCTAACTCCGGGTATCAACCCTGTCGTCCCACCACACTGGTTAGGGTTAGAGTTAGAGGTTTGCCTTAGGTATCTATATGAAAAACCCAGTAGAGATGTGGCAAGTTCCTTTTTCATTGGGTCTTTACTACGAGTATTACTGTCATTATTAGAGTCAACTTCAACTTCAGGAGTGAGGTGCCGAAACATGCCGCGAAATGCTGCCGAAAGAGTGCCGCGATCAAATTACCTGATCGGGTGCTTACATTTAAGGCGGAAAGTGAGTGCCCTTTTATGGCGGTCCGTGTGCACTTTTAATAATCCTGCATAAATGCATGTGTTTCCTGGTTATTTTCAATAATCCTGCACAAATGTGTGCATCTCCTGGGTATTTTACATGATGAAAATATATTTTCTTTTCTGAACATGGTCCTTTCCCTCAGCACCCGTAACTTTTTCACGGGTACTTTTGTTTTGTTATGGCCCGGAGGTCATTCCCATTTAGGAAAGGGAGTCAGTTTCAATTCTGTTGCCATTCCCCAGAGTCTTGGAGGAGTTCATGGGTGCCTAATCATTAACTTTCACTGAAGAGATAGTACTGGCTGCGTTCTGGGCTCTCACTGCGATAGGCTTGGCCTCATCTGACAAGATAATAGTGTAATTTCACCGAATTTCACTGCATTGGGCTGATGAGGAGACAGAATGGGGCTAGGATTACCCCAATAACAGCTTCATGGATGTAGGATTAAATCCCTGAACCCAAATTCTGATAGCAGTCCTCTGGGGCACAAGACAAGGGCCAAAAGCACCTTTGTTTGGTCTTGCTTTGTGATCTGGAGCGACGTGACTGATCATGTGATCTCTGATTCCATCGTTCCCGAAACAACCCCGAAAACATTATTTGACCCGAAAACTTTTTCTGTGTTGACTCGACCTCAAAAATATCCAGGGTTGACGAGTCTTGGATCCAGTAATATCTTGTTGTTGCTCGAAACACTGAAAATTACCAGGAAACACGTGTATTTATGCAGGATTATTAAAAGTGCACATGGACCGCCATACAACATGTTGTACCCCCACTTTTTTTTTGCATGTCCCCCCTTTTCTTTTTTGGTTGAAGACTTTTTTTGTCCTTTTTTTTTCGACATCGAGTGGGGAGTGAATTTATAAACAATCCCTACAGATCAAATGTGTGAAACGGGTCGTAGTTGGCCAGCGGGAGCGCCAACATCACCAGCATTGGTCTAATCACGAATGATCCGCTGTCACCCGTGTGACACGACACGTTGACTGTGAGCCACAGCATGGGGGACGATGTGGAAAAATTCAAGGTATGGAAATGCACTGGGATGTTGGATCTTGGGTCTCAGATTCCCCCCCTGAGGTCCTCGGCATTTCCCGTGTCCAAATCTTGAACACGGGTTTTGATGGTAGTCTGTATGTGCGGATTGGCCCTTCAGACATGCTTGTTTATGGCATTCCTGGCATGAAGAAGGTTGAGTAGTACAGAATCGATCCAGAACTGGCTCTGTGCCGACCTTCAAAAAAAAAAATGATCACGAGCAAGCCTTCAATTTGCCAATACCTCAAGGCTTGGGTTGGGTGGGCGGATGATGGAATTTCCGGTGCTAGACATTACCCGCCACGGCTTGAATTTTTCCACGTTGTCCCTGCACTGCCTGCATCATATCTGTGCACGCACGGCGGTTCTATACCTTTATATTGATATATCAATGTTTCCGCGCCTGATATTGATGCTGAATTTGTGTTGGTTCTGGCGCCGGGGAGCATGCACACCCGGTGGCATATTTTTTTTTTTTTTGGGGGGGGCACAGCGAAGACCGCCAACTCGGTTCAAGGGACAGCAGGGAGAGAGGATTTGAATTTATATATTTTGGGTCAAAAGTCCAACATGGAGTCAATTTCATAGACAAAAGTATTCAGCAGAAGCGGAGGGAGGTGAGTGGGTGGACCCGTACCCGAAAGAGATCTCTCGGACTGTTCTCGATCGACTGCGGGGTCGCGATCTTGGGTAAATTCTTAACAAGCCAGGATGAATAGTGAGTGCACTTCAAGGGTGCTTTTAGGTCGATATAATATTTCGACCTAAGCGGTAGGTTGAAGATCACCTGTCGGCAGGGGCACACATTGACAGCATCTTCTGTTCAACCTAGTTGGGTTGGATTGATATTTATGCGTAAAAGGTGAGGGTGACTCGCTCGACTTTGGGCCTTTACTTTATGTTTATGTTATGTATCCTGAGTGAGACCGTAACAAAAAAAATATTCCACAAGTCGATCCCCTGCCCACTCATCTGCGGTGTCCGGATCCTTGACTCGGCCGACTAGGTTATATCAGTGACATCCAATCCACCCTGCCGCGTGGAAGCAAGATTAGAATTAGACACGAGACGGATCTATCGCTTGTATAGATCTAATCACCAGCGGGTTCAGAATGAATGAATGAATGGGGCGGCGGGGGGGACGCATGTACAAAGTTTAAGAGGTAACCTACATGGATTTTTAAATTTTCGTGTATTTGCGGCACTGGCAGCGGATTGGTGCGAGGCTCCGCGGAGTTGGAAGAGTAGAGGCGGCTTATCTATGCATGATCCGAGCGAGGAGGAGGGAGACAAAATGATGCGAGGTGAAACGACATGGCGCAGATGTGGAGAAGACGAAAATGAAAAAGCAGGGGCAGATCAAAGAAGGCGGTAATTGCCGCCTTCTTTTACGCCCACGCTTATCTACCATCAGGCGGGCACATGCTGCCCTGGCCTAGAAGGATGTTGAATTTGCGAGTACTTGAGGAGGGCTGTCCGCCAAGCCAAGGTTTCCGCTCCGACCGCCTCCTTCCACCCAGCAAGCAAGGATGTCGTCTGCAGAGTTCGAACCCAAGGACGAGCACGCAGAGAAGGGGCTGAGGCCGGAGGACGTCGAGGCGCTCGAGGCCGCGGCGCTGCCCGAATTCGACGACCCGAATCTGGACAAGGACGCCGCAATCGCGGGCATCCTCGAGGACGACAGCCCATATCCTGAAGTGCGCAGCGCCGTCGCGAACACGGACGACCCGAGCATCCTCGTCGGCACAGTCCGCGCGTGGACGCTCGGCCTCGTCTGGGCGATCATCATCCCCGGCCTGAACCAGTTTTTCTTCTTCCGCTATCCGGCGGTTACGGTCACCAATGTGCGCTTGTCGCTTCCTCCCTTGTTCTGCTCCTCGTGGTCGGTGCGCCACCTGCTGCACGCGCACTTTCTTTTCGCTTTACTATTCCATGCACGCGGTCCATGTCCGCGGCCACGCGGTAGACGCTTAACTCATTCCATCTCTTAGATCGTCGCCCAGCTCCTCACCTTCCCCCTCGGCCGCGCCTGGGCCGCCGCCGTCCCCAACGTATCCATCTTCGGCATCCCCCTCAACCCCGGCCGGTTTAGTATCAAGGAGCATGTGAGTTTCGAGTTTGTTAGCCGCCCCCCTCTTCTCGCTGACACTCCCCAGGTGCTGATCACGATCATGGCGGGCGTGGGCGCGGGGTCCGCGTACGCGACGGACATCGTGGCGGTGCAGCGCGTGTACTACGCGCAGACGTACTCGTTTGGGTGTAAGTGCCCCTCTCTTGGTGTTCTTTCGGGCTGACGGAGTCGCTTCTCTGTTTCCGCTTGACGCTCGCTGCTCTGTGCTCGCTACACCCGCTCCTCGCCCGCAGACCAATGGATGGTCGTCATGTCGACGCAGCTGATCGGGTTCTCCATCGGCGGCATCGCGCGCCGCTTCCTCGTCCAGCCGCCCTCTATGAGTGCGTCCCGTCCCCTCCCCTCTCTTGTGCCCGCTCGCTGACTTGTCCTTATCCCTTGTCCCCCCTCCCCTTCTCGCTGACGCTCGAACACCGCAGTCTGGCCCTACAACCTCGTCACCTGCGCCCTCTTCAACACGCTCCACGCCCAGCAGTACGCCGGCGTCGGCGCGCGCGGCGGCTTCTCGCGCGAGAAGTTCTTCTACCTCGCCTGGGGCGCGGGCGTCCTCTGGTACCTCGTCCCCGGCTACCTCTTCACCGGCCTCTCGTTCTTCTCGTGGGTGTGCTGGATCGTGCCGGACGACGTCGTCGTGAACCAGCTCTTTGGCGTCAACTACGGGCTCGCGATGGGGATGGTCACGTTTGATTGGAGCCAGATTACGTGCGTCCGTGCTTCGTGCTTGTTGTCTGGCAGAGAGATTGGCGGGAGCGGGCGGCGCCCGCTCGCGCGCATTCCCTCGTCCTGCCATCCCTCAGCGCCGGCTCCCTCATTGGAGCCGCGCCCTTTGGACCTTCTACTCTATCTCCCGGCGCGCCCTCGTCATCTCCCACCCCGCGCGCGCTTCTTTTTTTTCTTTTTCTTTTTCTTCTTCGGCGTGCCCGCCGCTGACGCGCGCCCCGCAGGTACATCGGCTCCCCGCTCGCGACGCCGTGGTGGGCCGAGGCGAACATCGCCGCCGGGTTCGTCTTCTTCTTCTGGGTCCTCACGCCCGCGTTGTATGTGCGTGCCCGGCCGTTCCCTCTTCTCCTCGTTCCTGTATCGTGCTTGCTCCCCGCCCTCCGCCTCTTCCCCCGTCCGCCCTTTCACCATCCCCATTCCATTTTCGGCTGCCGCGGACGCCCCAAAGCGGCTTCGTCCTTCCCATACGGAGCTCCCGCCTTCCTTTGATTCAACGGGATGCGTATCACTTTCCTTTTTATATTCGCGCTGGCGGCGTGGCTGTGCTGCTTCTCCCGCTCCCGTTGCGTTGCGTTGCGGGAGTGAACGCCCCTGGACTGAACGACGACCGCTAACGCCGCGTCCGCAGTTCACGAACACGTGGTACGCCAAGTACATGCCGATCTCGTCCGGCGGCTCGTTCGACAACACGGGCGGGTCGTACAACGTGACGAAGATCCTGACCGACGACGAGTTCGACCGCGCAAAGTACGCGGCGTACTCGCCCATCTTCCTCAGCACGACGTTCGCCATCTCGTACGGGCTCTCGTTCGCGAGCATCACCGCGACGATCACGCACGCGTTCTTGTTCTTCCGGAAGCAGATCTGGTGCGCCTTGCGTTTTTCGTTCGTTCGTTGATGGACTTTTTATGGCTTTTGCTTTTAGGACGCAGGCGCGGCGGGCGATGCACGAGCAGCCGGACATCCACGCGCGGCTGATGGCGGTGTACCCGCAGGTGCCCGAGTGGTGGTACGCGGTCATCTTCCTCACCATGTTCGTCTTCGGCGTCGTCTCGATCGAGGTGTGGGACACCAAGTTCCCCGTGCAGTACTTCATCCTCGCGCTCGTCATCTGTGCGTGCCCCTCTCTCTTCGAGACACACGGCTGAGGCGGGTGGCGCAGCGTTCTTCTACGTGATCCCGATCGGGATGATCCAGGCGATTACGAACCAGCAGGTCGGGCTGAACGTCATCACGGAGCTGATCATCGGGTACGCGCTCCCCGGGCGCCCCGTCGCGATGATGTGCGTCCCCCCTCCCATCTAATTTTAATTCAACCAACGAACGCCCCGCACCGCGCAGGATGTTCAAGACGTGGGGCTACATCACGATGGCGCAGGCGCTGACGTTCACGTCCGACTTCAAGCTCGGGCACTACATGAAGATCCCGCCGCGGACCATGTTCACGAGCCAGGTCGTCGCGACGGTCGTCGCGGGGACGACGCAGCTCGGCGTGCAGGCGTGGATGTTCACGCACATCCCCGACATGTGCGCGCGCACGCAGAAGGACGGGTTCTGGTGCCCCAGCACGGGCGTGTTCGGCACCGCGTCGATCGTGTGGGGCGTCATCGGGCCCGCGCGGCAGTGTGCGTCCCCTCCTCTCCTCTTGTCCATAAGAGATCGCGCTGATGCGGGGCAGTCTCGCACGGGCAGCTGTACTACGGCCTGACGTTCTTCTTCCTCGTGGGCTTCCTGTGCCCGCTCGTCGCGTGGCTGTGCACGCTGCGGTGGCCGAACAGCTGGCTGCGGTACCTCAACTTCCCCGTCATCTTCTCCGGCACGGGCCTCATCCCGCCCGCCAACTCGAACAACTACGTCCCCTGGGCGATCGTCGGCTTCGTCTTCCAGTACGTCATCCGCCGGCGCCACTTTGCGTGGTGGACAAAGTACAACTGTGCGTCTCCCCTCCTTTCCTTTGTTTTTGTCATTCCGTGAAACTGAGATTGAACGCGCGCGCAGACGTGCTCTCGGCGGCGCTCGACTCGGGCGTGGCGGTCTCGGCCGTGCTCATCTTCTTCATCCTGCAGTACCCGCAGAACGGCAACATCGGGATCGACGGCATCCAGGTCTGGTGGGGCAACTCCGTCTGGCTCGACACCGCCGACGGCCGCAAGACGCCCATGATCGCGCTCGCGCCCGGCGAGACGTTCGGCCCCGCGACGTGGTAGCGCGGCTTCTCCCTCCCTCCCTCCATCCCTCCCTCCCTCTTGGTTCTCTCCGGTTATTGCAGCTGGATACGATATTGATGCAGACGGCGTAGGCGCGTTGGTACGGTTATATAGTACATTTGATCTAAAATATATATGATCCTTTTTCTTGCCATGTCTTCGTGTCGCTCGGGTTCTGACCTGCCTCACACCTATTCAGCGCCTTGACCGTGGGATCGAGGTATGGCACGCGACCGACAGCACTCCAGAAACTGCTCCCGTTTAGACTAAGATTGGGGCCCGGGGGGCACCGCGCTTATCGTGGCACGGAGCTGTGGCGTCGACGTCGGATTGGGGCGGTGGGGCCCACGAGGTGGATTGCTTTTAAGTTACTTCCAATGACATTGATAGCGAGATAAGCGCTTTCATGTGACTGACTGCATTAATGAATTGGCGAGATGTGGCGCTCGCTGTTGGTCCTTTCCCGGGGTCCGGGCGTATACCATTAGTGATTCTCGGGATTGATTTGTCGTTGCATATGGTCTGCGGACGAATGCGAATGATAGGGGCGGTCTATATGGCAAAGGGGAAAGTACTTGGACGGGGACGAAGGAAGGGGGCGGAATATATCTTCTCCGGCGTTCTCGTCCCCTGATGATTCGACAATTTTGATCTCACCTCAAGCCTCCCTGTTTCCCGGCGCGCGGACTAGACCGCTTAAATCCCTCGGACTGTCCCCATTTTGACCGAAAGATGCTCGTTTCATGACATTTCTATGAGCAATAGTTCCTTCGCGCCTATGGCAAGAATCAACATTACGCCATTTCTCCATTGGATCCTCGACAACAACATCGAGTCACAACGGCTCAGATTCTTCCGCCGCTTCTCTGACTGGAGACACTTCTCTCTTTCTCGTGTCCCTCTTCAAGTTCATCTCCCTTCTATTGCTCGAATCGCGTAGGAGATATTCAAGTCTTTTCACCGGATTTTAGGGCATAATACGAAGACGGCTCTGAGCTCATATGGCCGAGCAGGCACAGCTGCGCGCGCAGCACATCCTACTTGTGGCCGTTGTGACCGACGCTAGAACCAGAAAATCCGGTGCATCTAGCGGCAAGAAGTTTCGATCTTGTCGACTTTGACACATTCGCCTTCGACTGAAGCCCTCGATCTCGTACGCCACTCCGCTCATCGCCCGCGGTGACTTACCAAGTCACTCTTCCGCTTGCCCTCCAGTCTTGGCTCTAGAATTCAAATCGCTGCGTCATTAGACCACCTGGATCACCGAAATTCTCAGCGCCTACGGGGACTTTTATCCTTCTTTGCAGATTTACCATCTCCTCCTCGTGCTAGAACGCCTTTCATGTCTCAGATTGCCAATTCTAGGTCGCGGCATCTGAATTACAGCAGACTCTGGGATTTCTCAGAATCTGCTATACGGACTAGGATGTGCGATAGAAGGATCCGCTCACCCCGAGCTCAGCAGGATCCATTCCAGTAGTTAATCCTGGCAACTTGAACATCTCTGGCTCTTCAGACCCTTAACGTGTGGGATATCTTGGCAGCATACGCTGCATAACTTCGTCCTCATTTTGAACACGGTCATGGGACTGGCTCAAGTGCACGGATCATTTGTGCGCCTCCTCGGCCTACCGGTGCCGCAACTTCTCCTCCACCGCGTCGGCGAAACTCATGCTAGAACCCCGAAGCCGAACTTGGACGTGCGCATCTAGTGGTGAGAGGCCGTCCTGCCTCGTTGCTTTGACTTTACGGCCCTTTTCCTACCTGTGCTTATTTGGCTATGCAAAGCGGGACTGCTCGTCTCTTGTACCGCACAACGCCCAGAGAAATACCAACTGCCTCTAGAGTTTGGCCACATAGTCCAAAAGCCTTTGTTAATTCTGGGCTTTCATTTTTTCTTTCTTTTGGCGTTCAGAAACTTCAAATCGGGCCCGGTATACATAATTGCGGTAGACCCAGAAACATCATGCCGAGACTCGCAGCAACTTGACTTTACCCAGCATCTGAATCCAGTGCTTAGCTGCTCCCTTCAAGCTACTGCTAGCACTTTTTTTAGTCTCTCGTAGACAGACGCTTCAACAATTTGTCATCTGGTACCTCGGTTTGTTGGATCTAGCACAAACAAAATTTTTCACGAGTGTAGCGAATGACGTATCTACGAACCCAAGTCCCCATTAACCGGAAAGATAAGTATGTGCAAGCAGACTACCGTAAATAAAAGCAGCAATGCAGGTAGCAGACAGAAACGTCTTGCCCACAATTCGTCAAGGTCTACCTCGCCATTAAATCCGGCATCACACTTCACTGCAGCAAAGGAAGCACGGAGATATCGTCCAGGAAGGACCACGCAGGCGCCGCGCCACCAGTGAAAGCAAGCACATCATTGCCCGTCGCGGTGACAGTCACCTGCACGGGCGTATAGGGCTGGAACCCATTCACCTCCCCGACCTTCACCCCGTTCCACAGAATCACCACAAACGCATCGGCCTCGGCGTCCCCTGGGGCAAAGGCGTTCCCGACAAACGCTTGCACCACATATGTCTTTCCCGCCTCGGTGGTGAGTGGCGCCGCGGGCGTCAGGGTGCCACTGAGGGCGTCGTCGCCGAACGCCGCGCCGAGCAGGCCGCTCCCGTGTCCCGTGCGCGCGTACGGGGTGTAGAAGAAGATGCTCGCGTCGAAGTCACCGCCGGCGGAAGAGGTGCCGATCCAGTTCGTGTAGGATGCGGAGAAGCAGAAGTCGTCGCACGCGGTGTAGCCTTCGAACCCGCCGTCGGGGAGGACGGAGAGGCGCGAGTAGCCGCGGGAGAGGGTCACGACCAAGTCACCTTGCCCGAAGTTCACTGCGGTGGAGGCGTCGGCGGGGATGTAGTACTGTGGAGGGCGTCAGCTTTACGGGGGAGGGATGGAGGAAGAAGGGGGAGGGGCGAAACGCACCATGGAGCAGGTGTACGTCGTGGGGATGCCGTCGACGACGGCACGCCAGATGTTAAAGTACTGGCAGACACCGCCGATGGGGTCAGCGCCGCGACCGTTACAGAGGGCGGCGCAGGCGGTGACATCGTATTTGTCGATGAAGGCGAAGCCCATGTACTGCAAGCAAAATCATGTTAGTTTAGTAGTCACGACTGACCGAGGACGGGGGAGCGGGGAGTATCGAAACGAGGGGCGGACAATAATGCAAGGGGGATGGTGAAGTACGAAGGATGAAGGGAACGCAAAGGATGGGTACATGGAAGGAGAGGAGAGGAGGAGAGAAAGGGAAAATGGCGAAAAGAAGTGACGGAAGGGACAGAGACACGCACCCCCGGCGCATTGTTTGCACCACCCGTAGGTCCAAAGACGAGCTCATAGCCATCAGGCGTAGTGGGCTCGATGAGGCTGTCGGCCGCCCAGCCGCTGCTCTGTGTGATATATGTCAGGGGAACCGTCTCGTTGCCGACCTGCGGTAGCGTCAGAGAAGGACGCCTCATAAGTGAGGGAGAAACGGACCTGGGGGTACGACGCTTGCCCGCCAAAGTTGGTCTTCTCGGTGGCATTGTGGATGTCCCCGTACGCGGCGCACTTGAGGTTCGACTTCTGCGAGAAAACAAAGTCGAGGAGCTCATTGTTGAATTCATAGTATAAATTGACAAATTCTGTGCCAAGCGTCAGCTATGAGTCTCTAGATCTAGACAAGACTAGGGAGGCGATTGAGGGGAGATAGAAGGAGGACTAAGAGGAATTCAGAGAGGATAGAGACCACGCACCACAGCCGTCCACGGTGTCGCAGAAATTCAGACAGTCCTGCACGTTGTAGGTCGAATTGTCCACGACGGTGTACGTGAGGTATGCGGTGCCTTCAATCGACGCGTCGTGCTCGTTCGGGGGCAGGCCGGCGAAGATCTGCTGGTAGCCCGACTGGCGCTTCCCGAGGCGACCTAGACTACGGCGGTGCGTACCTGCGGACGCGTCGGCGATGGTCGTGTTGGTGAGCGTTCCATCGACAGCGGTGACGGTGGTCGGGGGCACGGACGCATTAGGCGGCGCGTCGACGGGGGCACCGCTCTTCTGGTTGACCTCCCCCGCCGTCTGGACGATGGACTCGTTATCGGGCGTGGGCGCGTTCGCGGTCGTGTTGTCCGGGGGCGCGCCGGGGAGGCCTTGTTGGCCCGGGGGTACGATCGCGGCAGCCGCTGGGAATCAGCACCGGTCAGTCGAGAACAAAGGAAATTTCGGGGGGTAACGTACAGACGAGAAGGACCGCGAGGGCGAGGAGACGCGTTGGGGAAGGCATCAGAAGTGATGTAGTAGGTGTTGTGGTGAAGGGAAGGAATGGCGATATCGATACTGCTGGTGCTGCACTGTTATATACGAAGCCGGGAAAATACGGCGGCAGGTTGTTTGCGTCCGAAACAAGCAGTGATACGGCATGGGAGAACGGCACTAGATTGAACGTTTTTCGGGCCTAAATAAACCTTGTACTTTTGGACTACGTCTATGCCACTTGTCCGGGCGCAGACGTTGATTCCCAGAGATCAGTAGTAGGGAAGACCGGTATACCAGAGGGGCTGCATCGAGCATGGCTACATTGCTTAGCTCGTCGTGTGGGAGAAGGAGACCAAAGCTTGCACTTGTTGTTTTCGGCGTCCCCATCCGGCGCCCGGGCCGACACCTTGGCATTGCCAATGATTTTCATGATTTGAGGCACAAGGCTGTCGACTTGTCTGTCCGTCTTCCTTTCTGCGTGCTCGACGGACAATTTGGTGACCATCCGGGTCTGGGCAAGGCAAGGGACGCAAAGGGTCAAGTAATAATTGACGTTCGGAGAGTTCCAAGAGAGCCCACTGGTGAGACCGAATGCAACGTGTTGCCTTTGAACCGGCTCGTGCCTTTCACTTTTCTGCAACTCTCATTGCACTAAGAATCCGGATTAATTTCGGCCCGCGATAGTTCCATTGATTTTGTCGAAAGCCGAGGTAAATCCCTGGCAAAGGCCGGATTAAACGCTTTCGAGATAACAATTTCCGAATCCCCACAATGGCTGTTGCTTAACCCCATATCCCGGTCAGAAGCTGGCCGGATCTCCGGTCCCTCGGGGCACGAATTTCAACAAAGCGGGCGTGATGCATGCTGCATTAGCGTGAACGGGGATAATAGTGATTGTCCTTATATGCAGGCAGGTAGGAATCTGGTTGCAGGGCGCGATTTTATATCAGCCCATGGGCTATGACCATGAGAACCCTGATTTATTGAGACAATTCGAATGAGGGACGATCCATTCCGGCTACGGGTGGGCGTTTATGGATGCACGTACAGTAGACACTCTATTTTTCAACCCGGTTCTTCCAACAGCATCGCCACTGGCGCCTCTGCGATGCCCGCCCTCCTGCGAGCTCTCAGGCCTCCAAATAGGTAAGTTCGTATCGTTATGCGGATCATTCGGTCGAAGTATTTCCCGATGACCTTCAAAACATTCATTACCGTCGTGCTGAGAGGTATTTGCTATTCAGCCTAGAAGGGCACGCCAATCTTCTTTCATGCTCTCACAGGCGACGTCGCAGGGACGAGAGAATTAACTTATGTGCCATAGCCCAAACCGACGTTCACGGTTCTCCCCGCTCGGCGAAATTTGTCGACCGAACCCGAACCCTCCTCGCCATTGAAAAATTATGTCTACATCTGTCGTCTTCGACATAGACTGGCCGGTGCCTGCTCCTGACGATCTCGGTCTGTAATAACGGCGATGTTCCGCCCGGGACGGATGAATGATAATGTACCTACTTCTTGGTCCACGCGAACTCTTCCAATAATGGCTCCATCGATCTTTCCATCTGCCTGCTCGCTGTCAAAAGGCAAGGAAAACCGGGAACTCAATAGCTTTGAATAGCAATATCCGGATCTTCACGCATGGCTACCATTGTCGGAGGATAATTAAAGAGAAGTTCAGACTGGTCATGGATCTACTTCAAGTTTGTGTTTAATTGAGTAGTGTGTGTTCAAGTGTGATTCTATGGGAAAGCCGATCTCAACATCAGCAGAATTAAACGATTGTCGGGATGATTACTGCGTCATTCATTTTCTGGAGAGTAGTAGGACAAGGAGCTGTGAGGAACTTCTTTTCTGCGGGTGAGATTTCCTTGGTAGTATATTTGCTCTGTCCTGTCCGACAGCAGGACCGATGCTAATACTTACCTTGGTAGGCTCTTGACGAAATTTGGGATTTGGCTGGCTGAGATCACCGCCAGAGGCCGGACAAATGGTCCGGACATGCAGGAAGAAGAATCGGCCGTCATGTAGTGTCCAGAATGCATTTAGTGCCCGATTAGGTACTAAGAACTCAGACAACTTTTCCTCCTTCGGAGGCTCGTTCCCAGCATCACTTTTGAGTAGTACCCGATTGGCCAAACACTTACCAACTAGGCAAGACAAGACTTTACCAAAGTGCCCCCGCAAGGTGATGGTACCAACCCTATCAATTATATTTGAATAAAAAAAAATTTGATCAAAATTCAGGACACCGCACGGGGGCCACTTTTCCTCCTTCGGAGGCTCGTTCCCAGCATCACTTTTGAGTAGTACCCGATTGGCCAAACACTTACCAACTAGGCAAGACAAGACTTTACCAAAGTGCCCCCGCAAGGTGATGGTACCAACCCTATCAATTATATTTGAATAAAGAAAAATTTGATCAAAATTCAGGACACCGCACGGGGGCCGAAGAATCCGTCTATCACCACCACCATTCGTCGACGGCCTGCATCCCGTCTCACGGATAGGACAGGTAAATATCCACTTCCCAAAATTACCTCGGGAGAATTGTGTGTATGACTGAATTCACTGACATTATTTTGGGAAATTTTCGGGGTTTTCTTTGGGTTTTCTCGCGTTTTTTTTTTTTTGACGTCATATCCAAAGTCCGGACATAAATTTTTGTTGGACCTAGGTTATATGGACAGGAGTTTGGGCTTCTGCAGCCCAATTTGACTCACCTCTTAGCATTTACAGATGTCGATGTGGGCGTTGACTCGCATTGGTTGTGAACGTGTTGTTGGCGTGTGCTTGGCTGATCGCGGCGCCATGGGATGGCACGTGATCCAATCTCTTCTCCGGAATCCAATTCCCTCCCAACACCCTCGCGCGTTGCATCGTGGACATACAGCCGTTTTCATCCTTTTCGTCGATCCTCCCTTCGGAGTCCGTGTGTGCCGGCAGTCGGTAAATTGCGGACTCAACAATATTGGTCTCACCTCCCAAGAAGTAGGGTTTGCGCTGCGATAGTGATGGTCTGCCAGGTCTGGCCTTGACTTGGCCTGAGATCCATGGCTTTGGCCTGGTATTGGCTTGAAAAACTCTGAGCCAGGCCAAAAGCCAAATTATGGCTTGGCCTGGCTTTGGCCTGAAAGCCAAACAGCCATGGCTTTTCGGCAGTATTTGATGCAAATTTCTGGCTTTGGCCTAACAAAATGGCAGGCCAGCCAAGGCCTGCTCAAGCCAAAGCCAGAAAAAGTCAAAGCCAAGCCAAAAATCCATGGCTTTTTGGCCTGAGGCCAAAGCCAGAACATCACTTGCGCACATTCGGGTTTGTTGTGTAATAAGCCCGATGGTCTTCCAAAAAGCGGCATTCTCAGCCGGGTTTTTATTTCCGTTTTCCTTGAGGCCAATCTTTTGAATGTCCAGTGTGAAGTTGGGGTCGACGTCCCATGCTTGTATTCAGGCCTGACTACTGGATGGGCTCAAAGGACAACGGTAGATTGGGGTGCATCATGGCGATGCGAATTTTTTTCCGTGTGTCATCCGAGACTCCGAGGACGTGGGAATAGCGAGTCTGCGAGTCCATTGTACACTTCAAAGCACGTGGAGCTGGTGAATCTGGACGCGATGAATGAGGCGGTGGATCGGATGCGACACTTAGTTGACTACCATCCCGTGCTTCTAGAGCGGGGAATGACAGGACTGGTTTCTGATGTTCCCTTCACGGCACTGGATGCACTGAAAATACCCTCGTACTGAAATATTGAGGGGAATCGTGCACCGGAAAGGGTCAGGTCAATGATGGTTGATGGTAAGCTATGGACTCGAAGGTCATCTACATAATTTAAATGACACGACCGACAGGAAGCGAGGCTGTGCATGAACACGCAGGTTCTCCCCGAGAGGTTTCTCATGTCGGGGTTAGGAAGCGCATCCCGCCAGGAGCAGAATGATGGCACCGACAACCAAGGGATCCGATGAACAAGTTGACCTAATATCAGCCGGCCTGTTCTTTTCAAAGATAATCAGTGAATGAGAAAGTAGGACATATGGTCAACGTCGAATGGTGACATTTCCGGGATATGGATTTTGCCTACTGCGTCATGATGGGCCTTCTCCGGCGGACTGTCTGAACGCCTCAGACATGCTCGTAGATTGTATAATTTTATAGGCTTCCGCTCTACACCGTTTTTTCCCTCCGTTGTGAGAGGTTGTATTGACTAAATTGTTGGTTCTAGCTATAACCACTTAACCAGACTGGTTAAGTGGTTATAGCTAGAACCAACAAAATGCCAACCCTTTGTGGCAGGTCATGAGTTCGAGCCCCCCGAGTATTATGTATTTCGGTTTGCGCACATGAGGTCGACCAGGCTCCCGGGTCCTTGTTTGGTCAATGCATACCACCTCTGGCAGCTGGCCAGTGGGCTTCCGACAGAGTCGAAGCAGCGCGGATGTTTGAATTCCTGGGGGTTAGACACCCGGGGTTGAGGATCTTGCATGTCAAGATGGACGCTACGAACGACCCACGAGTGCCGTTCTTCGCCCAGGATTGATAATACTCGCTCACATCGGTCAGTGTACAATCAAACCCGAAGCAAAGCCTCGCGACGCGTACCCGACATGCTGCTCGATGCATAGCAAAATGGACACTACGAAACACCCACGAGTGCCGTTCTTCACCCAGAAATCGATATTACTCGCTCGCGGCGGTCAGTGTACAATTGAACCCGAAGCAAAGCCTCGCGACGTGCAAGCAACATGCCGCTCGGCATCTCAGTTTTCCCACAGATTCTCCAACGACGACAGGGCTGAGTCCGACGGATCAAAACACTTTACTCTCCGTCAGATCGTCATGGAATCCACTCTCTCCTCATTCTACTGGCAGTGAGTCTGTTCATGTCCTCGAGGCCACCTCCGCGATGTCACATCCCTCGTCGGCATCGGAAGATAACTAATCGGACGTCGATGGTATTCCAATAAAAAGACACCGGTATATGGTTATAACATGAAGAGCATCCCAACTGGGAGGCAGACTCGCCCATAGCATGTCTCCCACCC
This sequence comes from Mycena maculata, assembly GCA_029448575.1. Lineage (NCBI taxonomy): Eukaryota > Fungi > Basidiomycota > Agaricomycetes > Agaricales > Mycenaceae > Mycena > Mycena maculata. The sequence continues at coordinate 196,735 of JARJLG010000138.1, forward strand.
CAACCCCTACTCGTCGCATTGGAAATTCATTGTTCCCCGCCATTGGTTTCGGTGCGATGGGGATTTCAACCTTCTACGGACCCGTGGAATGACCCGTGGAATCCGATGAGGAACGCTTCAAGGTGGTGTTCATCGATATTAAGATATCGTTTCTGAATGGTTCTCCAAAGATACTTGATGCCGCGTACGCCGCTGGATGCACCACCGCAGATTTGTATGGCGACTCGAAGGTCCTCCTCGGCAAGTGGTGTGTGCATACTCACTGAATTTGTGTGCCCCGCTTACCATCGACGCGCCAGGTTCAAGTGCACTGGCAGGCGCGTGGAGATCTTCCTCTGTACGAAATTCGGCTTCCTGCCTGACTTGACTGTCAACGGGAGCCCCGCGCGTGTGAAGGAGGCTGCAGAAGCCTCCCTCGCCAAGCTCGGTGTCGAGATCATTGATTTGTAAAATAGTAGTCACCTTCGTCACTTAGTTACTTCGCGTAGCATTATGAATCTTCGTGACTTTGATGGGAATCTGTGAAAGCTCGTGAGTTTGATGCTATCCTGTGAAAGCTCGTGAGTTCAATGCTGTACGTTCAAGAACTCGGAAGATCGGCCATCACTGTTCCTTCACACAAGCCGAGCGTGTTTTTTTATATAGATCCCTCACCCTAACACTAACACTAACACTAGCCACTAACCACTAACCACTAACCCAAACCTCCTAACCCAAACCACTAACCCCAAACCTCTAACCGGACCTAACCGGCCAACTCGGCATATCCATCAATCTGTGATGTGCCGAGCAGTCACGAAAAGATTCACAGAAAGCCATCAAACTCACGAACTTTCACAAATTTATACTTCCCATCAAAGTTAAGGTAGGTGCCATTCGCATCCATCGAGTCACATGATCGGTGGCAGTGCAACTCCGTCCCGCCCTAACTAGTCGGGAGCGTCGGGGTGCAGACACAAAGTAAAACCATAGAACTGTACTATTTGAGTCAAGGAACAATCCTATGGTTTCAGATTTTCAATATCTCCTCTCAAAAAAAAAGTTTTAACTCATTTTTTGTAATCTGCTGGATTTCATGAGGCATGATCAATGGTACCGACTTGAGTTTTTGGGGCCGAAAATTCGCGCCACCCAAAAGGGAAGTTTGATCCGGGATCAGAAGCACGTGCACTCTCGGCACTCTCGGCACCTCAAGGCAACCGCGAGGCAGCCACAAGACAGCCACTGACCTTTCTGCCTTTCTCTGCCATAGACTTGTACCACATAACTCCATGCCTAAGACCAAAGGAAAGTCCAGAACAAAAAACCTCAGCCATTTTGCTATCAAGGTGTTTCAGTCGTTGAACACCACAGTGCCTGTATTTTCCCGATGGTGGCTTCAAAGGAATGAAAACACATTTCTGAGCGCCATGCAAAGGGCCATGATCTCCCAGACCCTGATACCCCTACTCCAGGCTCTGATTCTCAGAGAAAAATCAAGGCCCAATTCGGGATCAGCTTTAAATGCTGCCACACAACATCTACCACTTGTTGCCTCAAAAGGATCCTATATATGGAGCCAGACTTCCAGGCCCAAAAATCAATGCTTGAGGAACACTGTGAGAACCGTGGATATGAAGTCATTTTCTTTCCCAAATATCACCCAGAGCTTAATTTTATCAAGCAATGTTGGGGATATGCTAAGAGAATTTATTGTATGTTCCCGGCATCCTCAAAGGAAGAGGATTTGGAGCGAAATATGCTTCAGACCCTTGACTCAGTTCCCCTTGTCTCTATGCGTCACTTTGCAGTCTGTTCTTCGAGGTTTGTTGATGCCTATTTTCACAGGTTGGATGGAGCTGATGCAGCATGGGCCAACAAAGCATACCGGGGCCCATAGAACACTTCCTCCTTGATATATGGAGGACTTGAAGGCTCAGAAAGTATAGAGATAGCTTAGTTTTTGTTTTTTTTTCCCCCTCAAATGTATTGTATATAGATGATTGGAGGCCAAAAGGTACTTTTACTTTTCCATCGCTGAGAATTCGCGCTTTCCCACGTTACTGTAACGCATAACGTCACGCACACGTGACTCGATGGATGCGAATGGCACCTACCTTACGAAGTTTCGCAACATTAGCCGAAGTAACTAAGTGACGAGAGTGGCGTGGACTCTGATTTGTATGGCGGTCAAAATGCACATTTAATCATGCGCTACTTTTTTTTGTGTTTTTCAATTTTCCGCTACTTTCGTCATGAAATTTGACACTTTGCGCTACTTTCACGGCTCAAAATGGAAAAATGAATAAGTAGCGCAAAATTGGATTCTGCGCTACTTTCGTTCAAGATCACGCTACTTTTGTTTGACAGGTGTGTGATCCGCTACTTTCGCTTAAAATGATCATCGCACTACTTTCGTGAGGTTGGAATCCCGCTACTTTTTTCGGACATAATGTTTTTTTTGCGCTATATTCACACAGAATATCTATGGGTCCATGGTACAGTATCCAGTTGTACAGTAAAGGCATAAACTAAGCTGGGTATACAAGAGGCCAGGCTGGGGCTACCGGCTGAGTGCCTTGTGGAAATTTGGGCCCTTGGTACAAGTATGGAGATACCTGGAGATAGCCTGGCTTCAGGCTTTGGAATTGAGCCAAGGCGAAGAATTAGACTGAAGAAGTAGACTCACTACCAATCGATTTTAGTCAGCACACTTTTCTGTTCCTGAACTGCCTACTGTAGGCTCTGGAGTACACATTGTGTGCCATTCCACATTTTCCTCCTGCCGCCGATTCTCTCTGCCCCCATGTACTTCGTGCTACGTGCTGAGAGGCCCACATCCACACCTCTGCGCATCTGGGTGGAAGGCATGAAGGACTTGCCTTCCCCACTGCAATGACCTGGTGCTGTGATATCCCAGCAAGCACCACCAGTGGTATGTGACACTGGCAGCCTCCCCCCATTCAAAGGGATTCCCATGCCACCGGTACCCACATCCTTACACACCAGCACCTCATCTCAGCTCCCATAGCTCCTGCACTTCCGCTGCAGAATGGCCACCCAAAGCTCCTCTCAATCAAACATCTGCTGGCTGCCCCGTCCTCTCCATCCTGTTCACCTATTTCGTGTCTATACTGACCTCCAAAGGTGGCAGGAGGCTGCTTCCTCGGGCTCCAGAACATGGACGGATTGGCCTGCAGAGTGTGTACGACGATGGGACCATCTGCCCGCCTCCACACTCCAAGCCCTGCTATTCATTCTCGCACAGCTTGCCATAGCATGAGTACCGTGTTTGCGACAGGCCCGAGTAGGCTATCGGGCCGGTGGCCCCGGACCGGCCTCTTGTATACCCAGCTTAGTTTACGCCTTTACCGTACAACTGGATACTTGTTACATGCATGCAAAATGTGTGTAATCATGTATATATAGTCTGCAGCCTATGACAGGATTAACTTGTCATAGTGGCCTTTTGGCTCAGTTGGTAACAGTGTTAGCTTGCGGGCACGTTACGTAACAGTATGACAGGTTTAAACCGGCTGCGAGTTCAATCCCTCTTGGTGGCATTCTTTTGCAGGCTTGGAGGACCTGGGAAATTTGTCATTATTTGAACTCGGCAACGTCCGGCAGGTTGATCATGTGACCTGGGGGTCTACTGTGTATCATGTGGTTCTTGGAAGTGCACCCGGGGTTCCGTCCCCGGTTCGGCCCATTCCTGGGCTTCCGTCCCATTTCGGGACATCTCGGATCCATTCTAGGATCATTTCGCACTTCGAGGGCTCAGTGCCTAATAGGGGGTCACTGTTACATGCATGCAAAATGTGTGTAATCATGTATATAGAGTCTGCAGCCTATGACAGGATTAACCTGTCATAGTGGCCTTTTGGCTCAGTTGGTAACAGTGTTAGCTTGCAGGCACGTTACATAACAATACTGTACCTTGGACCCATAGATATTCTGTGCGAATATAGCGCAGAAAAAAAAAATTATGTCCGAAAAAAGTAGCGGGATTCCAACCTCACGAAAGTAGCGTGATGATCATTTTAAGCGAAAGTAGCGGATCACACACCTGTCAAACAAAAGTAGCGTGATCTTGAATGAAAGTAGTGCATAATCCAACTTTGCGCTACTTATTCATTTTTTCACTTTGAGCCGTGAAAGTAGCGCAAAGTGTCAAATTTCATGATGAAAGTAGCAGAAAATTGAAAAACACAAAAAAAAGTAGCGTATGATTAAATGTGCATTTTGACCGCCATAGATTTGTATTATCTTCACGTATGGCATTCCTTCAATCTGGTTTTGTCCTTGCTCATATCGAAGTGCCATACAACAGCGCGCCGATGCGAAAACACCAATTGAGCATACCGTCGGTGCCATGGCCGAGCTTGTCAAGTAAGTTTCCTACAGGCACGCAGCACCGTGATCTTATTTCTTCGTGGCATAAGGTGAAACACCTTGGGCTGTCTGAAGTCTCTGCCTCTACTCTGCGACGTGTGCATGCGGTACACCCGATCTCCGCCATCCAAGTCGAGTATTCACCCTTCACATTGGACATCGAGGACCCAAAGATCAACCTGCTCAAGATCGTCGTGTATTCGCCGCTGGGGAGAGGCCTCCTCACGGGCCAGTATGTGCGTCCAATCCATATAAATATTTTCTTCACCGCGATCTAATCTGCATATGGTTCTTTTTAGAAATCTCCAGATGACTTTGAGGACACGGATTTCCGCAAGATGATCCCCCAGTGAATTTGATTGTTTTCTTTGATACAAGGAACTAAATCGAAATCAGCTACAACGCAACAAACTTCCCGAGCATCCTCAAGATCGCGGATGGTCTGAAGGAAATCGGTGCGAAATACAGCGCGACCGGCGGGCAGGTTGCGCTGGCGTGGCTCCTCGCTCAGGGCGACGATATCATCCCCATTCCTGGCACGAAGAAAATCAAGGTGTGTTCACAACTGAATTAAAATTCCGATGCTCATCCTGTCGGTCAGTATCTGGAAGAGAACATTGCTGCGGGCGTCATCAAACTGTCCGCCCAAGACGTGCAGGCCGTGCGGGACGTCGCGGTCAAAGCGGACGCCGCTCACCGTGAGCGCTACCCGGAGGCGATGGTTTCGCAGATGTTTGTGGAGACGCCTGTTTCGGCGTAATGTTGAATCTTTGAATTGTTTCGATGCATATATGTGTAAATTCCTGAATTCGAATTCAATTCTCAGTGTCCTCTGCCTCCTGGCCATATCGGACGACCAATGCGAACTCCAAGGAATATAGAACACCTTTACAGCCATTCAAAGGAAGAAAACCTCTGCGATACGTAAATCTTTGTACACCGAATGGTCGGTAACTCTCCACTCCCCTTGCTGGTACCTTATGGGCCTTGAGCATTTTTTTTCATGCTCACCCTCCATAGACCAGTCTCTTACCACTCTCCCGGCTTCGGCCTCTAATATTTCAGAGTCTGCCCATAGTCGGATAATTCCAGGTCCCAGATTTGGAATTGAACCAGTACAATTTCGCCAAAACGTTGGTCTGAATAGACAAACACTTGAACCAAACTACCCGTATGTCGCTGGTTGAAACATCAACTGAACACAACAAAATATTAGGGTTCCGCTTGCTCTTTACTTCAACGTTTAAATAATCGAATTTAATCCCTCACTGGTAATTTGTTCGGGGCCTCTACGGTAGGCGAGAGCTACGCGGTTCGATTTCAAACGAGCTCCGCGGTTCGAGCCGGCGTGGGTTCGAATCCGGCCGGAGTGACCCTTTTCCAGGCCTAATCTTTTGTGTTTCTTGGCACCTCCTGGTCTGTACTAGGGCTCCTTGACTCACCCCACATATTTCTTTTACAATTTTCAGTTACAATGGAAGTTCAATTTACATAATGAGTTTTGTACTGAATGTAGTGAATTCTCGGACTCGATGCCCACTGTCCAGTGTCTTGTGTTATTAGTAGGGCAGTCATTGCATAATGGGAAATTTACTGCAATGTGATCACAGGTGTGAGGTATGTCACCAAATTTTTGATGCACGTCTAGGGTTACTTATGAGAAAATACACAATGGTTAGGAAGTACTCCGGGAGTCCAAGTAACTGCTGACTGGGCCGAAAAACATGTCTGTGGAAGAGTTAGAATGCGGGGAATTGTGTGGGGTTGAAAACAGGGTCAGAAGATGCCCTGAAGGCACTGTTTTCAAATATATTACAAGTCAGTACAACAAAATGAAGTGCATGAAAACTTGTAGCAGCCGACCCACCCCTGTCCTTGAATGCTTGCAGATGAGGAGCATATCATTTATTTCACTTCCTGCCATGTGCATACAACATACACTCCGCACTAGGGTCTTGTTTTTTATCCTTGTTTGTAAACATGTTTATAAACAGTTGTTTATAAACCGGTTTTGAATTGGGTTGGGCAAAATGGCCGGTTTTTTATTATTCAACCTGAGCTGGCACCACCAATGTTTGATCCGTCCCAGCTGGATGTGAGACCGTCCTAGAGGCCCTCAACACCGCTGACCATAGCAAGGCTCAGAACACTTCAATTACCTCAAACTAACCATCAATGTTTGACATGGCATTGGTTACCATTCTTTCCAGAATTTAGTCGCAGATAAAGCGGTTGCAGGGGCAAACTCGAGTAGGAGTCTTGCAGACTGGGCGGATCACGTTGCTGTTGCTCCCCAGAGTGGTAGCAAAGCAGCTGGAAAGAAAATTTGGGAAGCTGAAAAACTTGTTTTTAGGCCAAATCGGTGAACCGGTTTATACACATGTTTATAAACAGCCTGTTTGCAAACCGAGAATTAAAAACGGTTTATAACCCTCGCAAGAATCGAAAACAAGACCCTACTCTGCACATGACACATTTGTTGTGAGTCCAATACTGGACAACAGGGAAAGTGTTCCTAAACATGATCAGTCATCGCAGTGTTACAAGTGTTGAAGGCAACTGCAAAAAGGGTCAATACACTGAACCAGACTCCCCACCAAAATCCAAATTCGGAAGAATCCAGAAAAAATGGGATACTTACCTACCAGCCAGGTCAAGGTCAACGTGGCTGAACTGAAAAATTAATTGGAACGGAAATGAATAGAGTGTCTAGCCAATTAGAATAGAGGCATGTGTTCAATGCTTTAAACATGTGAGGGATGCAAAATAAATGTCCGACAGGACACATCTTGATGGAATCCAGTCAATCTAAGATCCCTAGTTAACTCCGAGACAAATCTGGGAGAAGAATTGAGTCAATTTCATGTAGTATGGCATGGTATGAGATTTCGAGTACCTAATTGGTTGAACAATGGCTCAATGCATTGAGCAAAAAAACTCACTATGTTTCGCTGGAAATAGTTCACAGGCTAAGATAATATTTATGGATCTACCATGGACAGGAATGTACAGAAGGAGCTCCAGGACAACAGCCCAGGAGGTGCCAGATGGAAGAAGAAACACAAAAAATTAGGCCTGGAAAAGGGGTACTCCGGCCGGATTCGAACCCACGCCGGCTCGAACCGCGGAGTTAGTTTGAAATTGAACCGCGTAGCTCTCGCCTACCGTAGGCCTCTGGGGCATATCCGCCTCGGGCCTTGAAGTTTCTCCTCTTTGAGAAGCTGGCCGATTTTTCTAAGAAGATCGGGGTATGCTAATTTCATGGCGGAAGCCGACCTCAAAATTCCGGCTAACAGACCCAACGGTCTCCGTTCACAAGCATTTCTCCCAACGGGTATATATATGCGACGGTACAAAGGAAACGCAACGATAAGCAATCGACACAATGGTTATGGGCAAAACACGTAGGGTATGCAATACGCAGACGCAGAAAGAACGGAGGATGAGAAACACCAAGAAAATGGACCCACGACACACTAGACCTTCATCCCGCCTCCCAGCCGATATCCATACTCATGCTCATGTTCATATCCATCGGCCGAATGCCCACCGAACTCTCGTACTTCCGCGTGTCCGCCGTGTACACATCGAAACCCATCATCGGGCCGCTGACCGGTGCATAAGGCATCGCCTCGAAAGAGTAGTCCAGCGGCGTAGGCGGGTACGCGAGCGTATACGGCGAAGCTGGAGACAGCGGAAGGTCGAGCTGCGGGTGTTGTTGAGGATGCGGGTGCGTATGGTATTCCGGCGATTCCGCTGAATAGGGTGCCGCCGACGGAGCCGTCTCTGTATACTGGATCGGGTGGTGATCGTGATGCGCGCCCACTGCCGCCATGTCCAATGGATGCAGCTGCGTACGATTCATCATCTCCATCTCCATCTCCATCTCCATCTTCATCGCGCCCATACCCATCTCGAGCGCGGGCACCGGGTCGTGGGGATGCGGGTACCCATCCAGATACCCCCGGTGCATTTGTTCCATTTGGTAATACTCCTGCTCGCTCTGGCACTGCCGCTCGGTCTCGTGAGGCTGAGGATGGTGGAAATGAGCCGAGCTCGCCTCCTGCGTCTGCTCCTGGTACGCCGCCATCCCAGGGTCCCCCGCCACCTGCCCGAGCGCCCGCTGCAATTGCGCCGCCTGGTGCCTCCACATCGCGCGCGCGTACGCGGCCCGCGGCCCCAACCCCGAGCGCGAACCGATCGGCAGTGAAACACTGCTCTCCTGCGCCCCACCGGGACTCGCGCTCCCGCTCCCGCTGCTGGTGGTCGTGCAAGACGAGTGCAGAGGCGCGCAGAACGAGTCCCCCGGTAGTTGTCGGCCGCTTGCGCTCAGCGGAGCCGCTTCGTCGAGGTAATGGTACGGCGAGGGCGGAGGAGGCAGGGCGCTGCTCGCCGGCGTCGTCGTTGCAGAGATCCATGACGGAGAACCGCCGGCTTGTAGGGCGGGAGTGGCCCTCGTCGTCCTGCGCTCCGTCGCGATACGGTCCGTCCGCGCCGCTGAAGGTGCGCTTGCGTGAATTCCCACCCGCGGGCTGCTCAGGCGGGTCGAACGAGAACGGGGAGTCCTCGACCCCGGCGGGTGCGAGCCTGCTGGGGGCAGTTCCTGGGCGAGCGCGCGGGTCCCAGTCCCAGTCGCCGGTGGTGGGGCGGCGAAGGGTAAGGGAGCTTGGAAGTAGTATGCCTCCGGTGGAGCTGAGGGCGGGGCGACCATGGTTTGAGGAGGCCCGGAATGCCGCGGCGGGGACGACTGCGGCGAGCGGTGGAAGTCGCGGGTCGCTTGTGGATGGTCGGGGGTCACTTCCTGAGGGAATGATACTTGGAAATGCAGACCGTGTGGTGGAGGACTGAAATGCGCGGCCGTAGGGCACTGGGACGGCGACGCTGGATTGAAAGGGAGATCGATTCGAGTCTCCGTTAAAGACGGGGACTGGGGGGGATGGTGTATGTCGGGCGAATGGGTGCCTAGAAGGAATATTGAATCAATATGCGCAGTGGGGGGCGTAACGACCAAAGAAGACATAGCACTAGGAAATGCAAAGGAACGCAGTGAGGACAACGAGACCCATCTCCTCAACGCGTAGCGTGGTGCCGCAGTAACAGATAGAAAGAAATCGAAAAAATGCAGCGCTTCCCAAAGAATATCACGTATAAATTCCTAATTCCCGCCGTGCGCATGCATAGGATGAAATCACAACGAAGCCAAAAGGGCAGCCCCGGCACCAGAGAAACCGATTGGTGTGCGCGCGACAGAAGCCCGCTCGGCTCAAGCAAAATCCACGCGAAAACACGAAGGTGCATTCCGCCACAAAGCAACACCGAAAAGAAGAAATAACACGCACCCCCGAAAGGAGTGGGCGCTCCCAGCGCTGTCTGTGTTTGCGCCGGAATGGGCATGGGCGCCTGCGCGAAAGGCCCGAGGATCCTGGTGACGAAACTCGTTGGTGGAGACGAAGGAGTCCCTCCGAAAGGAGTGCGCCTGGTGCCCGTGGAGCTGGGACATACAGGTCTGAGGTTAGTTCCGATACAAGAAGGGACAGGAAGTGGAAAAGATGCCGATCGCACACGGTGTATGTCATCCGCGGAAATGAAAAAAAAAAAAAGAGAGAAACCCACTTCGTCCGTCTTCACATCCACATCGATATGCCCGCTCTCCGCATCCACCGCGCCCTCGTACCCCGTCGACGTCCCCGGGCGCTGCGCGGCTAGCACGGGTTCGGTCAATTCCCGCTTGATCTTGGCGCTTGACGGGATGGCTGCATTTCCGGTGGCAGAGGAGGGCGGTACGGGGCTGGAATTGGAAGTGGCATTAGAGGCGCGCCTTCGTTTCGCAGCAGATTTCTTGTCCGCTGCATTTGCTGAACTATTGGACGAGGGATCGTCGGTAGCGACATTGAAATTCGAGCCCGTCCTACTCGCATGCAGCGCCGTCAACTCGCGCATCATAGCCTCGTTGAGCTCCATATCTTCCGCGTGCACCGTGCTGGCGTGTTGCCTGAGATTATCGAGGCGCGAGAACTGTTTGTTGCAGTGGCATGCGAAGGGGCGCTCGCCGGTGTGTTTTCTGGGGAAGTGTCAGTGACAGAAGGAGTATGGAATGAGATGAAAATGGAATGAATGAACGCCTGAATGGATGAAGCGTAGGTAAGTAGATCTATTGCAAAATCGGGGTATGTGAGATTGAAAAGATACGCCGTTGGCCATCGAAATAAAGTAGTATTGAATAGAACAAAAAATGAACATGGAAGACCGGATCCCCAAAGTCGCAACTAGTTCAAAAGCTCACCGAATATGCCGCGCTAAATGTTCGCTTCTGCTAAACACCATCCTGCACTCGCCGTAGCCGCGGCACTGGAACGTCTTCGTCGACAGTGGGCGATAGCGTTTCCCGACCCCACCTCCATCTGCAGATCCGACGTTGGTGGTTGGAGGGGCCGGAAGTCCAACAACGCTGACGAGGGCCATGGTGTCGACCTCGCCCTCCGCGTCCGGGTCAGAATATTGGTCGGAGTATTCCATCCTCGTCTTCTGGAGCTCGCAATCCTATCCGGATTCCAAGTCCAGCAAAATGTCAACCCGATCGCAGACTTCGTGGGACCGAATTTGGCGAGCAACGAAGTGGGGGAAAGATGGTGCCTGAAAATCCTTGCACTGCCTTTAAGGCACGGGCGGAGTCTCAAACTTCTTGATGCCCGACTAAACCCGACGTTTCACCATGCTCTCACGCTGTCGTTTCCGGCTCCAAGCTCCCAAAACAATCCGAAAAGTACTAGTTCTCTTCGAGGGGCGGAGAGGGTTACAACCTCTCGCGGCGCATGGTTGGCACCGAGTATGTCCGCAACGTCTGGCGCAGGTCAAATTCCGTGATTTGCTTACTCTTCACCGTTTCCTTCTTCGCTACTGGTACCTCAATTCCCGGTCATTCGCTCCCCGCCATCGTGAACCGACTGCTCCGCAGTACTCTGATTTTAAAATACCGCTGAAATCTGTCCGCGAATCTATAAGTACTACTAGCCCCCTTCTGACCATGACTTCGATCGTGGACGACAACTTTGTGCATACCCGCCAGATTGCTCTCGGAACCTGGTCGTGAGCGTATTCATGTCTTTTCTATTGTCTCAAATATTTTCAGATTTCTTAGACTTGTGGTGTAAAAGATATAAACCTTCCGATGATGGAACCACATGTGAATCGGCTTTGGTAGGCGTGGGAAAAGTCCAGCAAAAGGTTCTTTTTCATTTTCTTTGTACAATGTAGCTCAAGAATGCAGCCTAAAACTGGCGTGATGCCCATAGTATGAACGCATATCCCAGATTTTTCCTAGAGGGCAAAAGGCCAAAAATGCGGTCAGCATCAGGGGCTAAATTAGTATACTGGAACGTCCCCGACGGGGATCAAAGATCACAAATGTTGCACAAATGAGTCCTGATTTGGACTCGCCTTTGATTCTCAAATTTCCGTGTCTGCCCCTCTCTGCCCCGGCAGGCTATAGTTGCCCTGGTTACTCCTTCTGCCGTTCCCCTGCATTTAGTATTAGATGCACGAATCAGGCGACGCCCGCCTTCTGATACGCGAACGCGAACAGCCCTCATTTGGACTCGCGCCTGCTTCAAGTTTGTGGCCTTGGCCAGACGTCCCCATAATGCACTTGAAGAGTTAAGCTCGCCCCAGGACCCCGCTCCGCTCCGCCCCTCAAAGGCAACAGACGATGTCCCCCACATCGTTATTCGCCGACTATTACTTCTCACCGCGCCCTCTGTGCGCCTCGCCGCCACCGCGACTGCCTAAACCTTTCTGCCTCCGTCTCAAGGGCCTCTGGTACGGATCCTGAATTATACCGCCTTTTCCCAACAAGCTCGAAGACACGACTGCCCGTGAAGGGCAAGGTTTTCAACCGCGTCATCCAGGTGTGGTTGGAGAACACCGATTTTGAGGTGGGCATCTGCATCTGGCTCCACTCTTCATCGCAACGTCACTCAGAAATTCACCACAAACGACGCCGATATTTGAATCGCTCGCGAGCGGGGCATCCTGCTCACAAACTACAATTCTCTCACGCACCCGTCTGAACCCAATTGTACATATCCCTGTGGTCCATCCCACCGTCATGACCCGCTGACAGCTAACTCAATCGGCAGATGTCGGGGCGATATCTCCGGCATGCATTGATGATAATATGTGCGTATACCACACTTCCGGTTCGTACACGGACCAATAATGCACAGAATTCCCAGGTATCGCATCCCCTCGAACATCTCTTGCGTTGTCGATCTCCTCGAGGACAAGGGCATATCCTGGGCCATGGTGCGTTCTCATCGGCCCCTGGTTAAATCCCTCCGCTCTCTCCGCCCTCTATTCCCGCGTATGTGTGGTAAAGCTGTGCGGACGGCTTCCTCTTCCGGATCCATTGTTGTTCCTTCCTTCCATTCCGTTCATAGGAATTGCTTCTGCTCTTCCCGCAGTGGAGCGAATTCGGGCCTGCTTCCCTCCCACCTTCTAATGATTCGAAATTGACATTGACGTTTCATTTCAGTTATACCGCACCAAACTATGCTTCCCCGAGCTCTGCTCCCGTACACATATTACGTCCGCAACTCCGCAAGTACAATCCGTTTGCGATCTATGACGCTGTCTCTCAGGATCGCGAGTGCGTAAAGCGCATCCGAACGTTTAATGATGTAAATGGGACCGCCGCAGCGGGTTTTCGTGATGGGTCCGATTTTATTCCGCCCTTCTCGACTCCGTACTCTTATGTACATTCCCTTTATAACTCTCACTTATCTCACACACAGGTCAATGACGCACACAACACGATCATCGACTTTGCCGCGTCCTTCCTCGAATATTGGCTCGTTCGACTCACGCGTCAATGGAGAGGACACGATCATTCTGCTCATTTTTGATGAGAACGAGACGTACTTCATTTTCAAAATTGGATTTTTCCGCTGGTGCTAGGCAATTCTCGCTGTCTTCCCTCATTTGTCCCTTGCCCATACTGTCTATTCTTGCCTAACGCTGATACAAATCACAGGCGGCGCCGTTCCCGAGAACCTCCGCGGGATGACAGACGACACCTTTACACAGACTACTCCTCGCTCAGCACCGTCCAGGTCAACTGGGACCTCAAGAGTCTTGGGCGGCATGACACAAATCCGCACGTTTTCGCTTCTCACATATATATCAATATCTCCTGACGCTCCCCGAAGCGCCCTTAGCAACGTCTTCTCCTTCGTCGCCCAGAAGACGGGTTACACTAACGTCCACATATCTGCGAGCCAGGTACCGATGTTCGACTTCACGGGTTCCCGGTGCACTGAGTGCATCGTTCCGTCCTCACTCAATTCACGCGCACGATCGATTGATGTTTTTTCGGTCCCACTAGCATCCGCTGCATTCATCCCCTTCGCCCGTTAACATGCTGGCGCTGAACACGACGACACCATGGCAGATGAGCCCCGAGACCACGAGCGAGAAGAATATTATCTCCTGTGCGGATGCGGCATCTCCATAGGCGGGCGTGTGGCGCATGTACGCAAATATCGCGGAATTCATTTACTGTATATTTTACTTTCCAGGTTATTATGATGAGTTGCTGGCCACATGGAGTTCCTACAAACACACGATGCCTCGGGTAACAACCGTCGGCAGGGAGACTTGACCGGATGACAATGAGCGGCCTTTCAATCTCTGATATTGACGATATCTTTTAGGTATTTGTTGAATCGTCGCCGTTCTACACGGTGCGAATTAAATTAAGTAATGTGTTAGAAATTAGAATGGCGGTTTCTTCCCCCTCACACGGATTAAGCAGAAGACCCTGGCGATTCATCCATTAGCTCAACATCAACTATTAGGCTACTAGTAAATATTAAGATTGAAAACGGACACCACGAATGAAAGGCACGAAAGCAGCAAGTGTCAGGGGAAGGTACAAGGGGAGCGGGACAACATGACACACATGATACCCGAGGGCGTTGGCGCGATGAATGTACACAGTACAGGCCAGGTTCAACTTCAAGCGAGGAATGGAAGCACGTGGATGCATGTGACATTGGCGGCGAACTCGCCGGGCCGCGGATCCGCGCCGTTTCATGTGCAGTGCCACGATGAGCTTGACAACGAGATCCGACGACAAGCTACAGCAAAGGAAATACTTCTATCCAGTGTTCATTCGCACTATGCTCCCAGCAAACCGCCGAAGGCGAGCACCTCATACACAATATTTCACTCGCATTTCGCACAAGAGCTGCTCACAGTCTACTCACAGTTCATTGCCGATCATCCTGTCAAGCAGGAATTACATTTGACGGGATCTTTGTTTCCGGCGACAATCCGCCACCGGCTGCCACCGGACAACAAAAATGGTCGGGAGAACGCTTGGACCGCGACAGATTCCGCGACAGATTCTATTTTGGCTTGTCCTTTGGCCCTGAATAACGGCGAAACCGCGCATCTAGGCTCTCTTGGCAGACGCTTTATCAGTTCTTGTTTGTACCTCTCCGTTCTATGCTGGGTCTCCAAGTTTAACTCTGTCGGCATCTTATGCCAATTTAACCTGTCGGCTTTCGGCATATTTTGAGAGGGACCGCTACAAAAGCTTGGCCATTGCCTAACCTTTAGCATCGAGTTTCCTCGAAAGAAAACTAGCCCCCGCGTCCGTCCTCGCCATCTCTCGCCATGTGCAACGACGGAAACAGTGCCCCGCAGTCCATTCGCTATCTCAATGCTCAGCTGGCTGCCCTGTGGGAGAATGCCGACGACTGCGCCAAGCAGGCCGGCAAGAACCCCAACTTTAAGTCGGAGCTCTGGGAGAAGGGGAAGTACACGCGTGCTCTAGCGCAGTACCACTATCTGGGCAAGAAGTCGGCGTCGAAGATCACGGACGTTAAGGACCTTCCGTTCAGCGCATCCTTCGGCAAGCCTACACTGGAGATCATTTGCAACCACGAAGTCGTCCTTCACTTGATCGTCACGGCCGGCCACGTTAACACGGAGTTCACGAATGCCACCAAGCCCGGATACCGCATCGATCCGTAAGTTGCCACCTGCGCGGAGTGCTCGCTAGAGAAATTCATTCGTCTTTGCAGGAAGCACAACAACTCCATGGATGGCCTTCAGGTCTCTTACCGCATGAAGTTCTCGCGCAGCAGCATCAAGGGCCGCGACTCCAAGATCAGTAGCCACGGCTCGAAGCATCTGATTCAGATGATGATCCTCGACGTCGACAGTGAGTTATTTTTTCATGGCACTAATATAACTTAATACCGATTACTTGTTCTTTCTATCAGGCGCCAAGCTCGTGATGTGCAAGCAGAGCGTCTCGACCAAAGTGAAGGACGCGCTGGCGTTCTACTTGCTTGAGTATCTCCGCTTCCTTCGCAGCGCCGGCAATCACGTTCTCTTCAACCTGCCGGACTTCGATGACGATAAATTTTCCCCCAAGATCGACTACTCCTTGGTCAGCAAGGCCCTCGAAGTCGAAGAGTTCTGCTGCGACGCCGTTCACGACACGAGTCTCAGCGACATCAACAAGATCTTGTATGACAAATGGTTGATGGCCGCTGCGCTTGGGCGTCCTCGCGGTAAGTAATCAACATCGTTGGAAGTAGATTCAATTGACATCCAACTGTAGATCTTCTGTCTATCTGCCTCGCTGAGATCAGCAGCACCTGGCTGAACACGTCCATCGACACACACTTCCACATCCGTTTTGGTGCCCCTCAGATCAAGGCCTTGTGTTCCCACGAGGTCCTACTCTACTTCTCCGTCGAGGATATTGCTTTCTTCGAAAGCAGCGATTTCTCTCGGAAGCCTCTGGATATATACCATGGATGGAAGGTTGCTTTCATCGTTGACGTCGTGCAAGATACAGAGGGCTCCGGGACCAAGCTCAGGCTCGACTTCGGCTGCATGATTCTATTCCTTGCTTTCTGTCGAAAGTCGTTGACATCATTTCTTTACAGCCGCCCGTTTCTCTCGCCACTTCTCCGTCATGACTGAAACGATCGAAATCGCCGTCACGTACTTCGAGAAAATCGTCAAATTCTTGACCGTCGACTACCTGGACGTCCTGACATCCTACTCCCTGCACATCATTTACGATGTTGACCTTACCATCATAACCGGTGGGTTCCCGACAGGGGATACCACGGACGGGCATAGCGCATCGTGGACCGAAGGCAGCGATGAGGAAGAGCATCGTCATCCTCATCGTCAGACTAGTTCGGTCGTGATCTGGACCGAACGCATCGAGAAGTTAGTCCTTGGAGGTTATGACCAAGTTCTTGCCATCTCGGAGCGTTCTATCAAAGAACTTTTCATCTCCTACTACCGGCAAGGCGTCAGGGGAAAGAGCCTCTACGAGTGCTTCACGTACTGGAAGAGCGATCTCTTCAGCGCACACTTCAATGCCCTCGACATGTGCCTGCTGTCGAACGACCGTGCTATTGTTTGGGTCAATATCCACGATGGCGAGCTTGCCATCGAAACGTTCGTGTTTCGTCTTTGATACGATGGGAAATTGTTGCTGACATCAGATGTCGACAGTCGCACCGAGAAACAGGATTTCTGGACCTACATCGGTTTCAAGAAGGCTACATCTACCAAGCAGACGGTCAAGCGCCAATTCTCGGATGTTGCGATTGCCTTCGAGGTTGATCTCAAGATTGTTGAGCACGAGGAGCTCGCCGTCGGAACGTCGTGGCATTCCAACTTTAAAAACTCGTATCTCTACCAAGGGCACCAGTCGGCCCGCGCCTCCCGCGTCTATAAACATCTGATCCTCGACTTCCAAAGTACGTTCATGGTCTGCTATCTCCCCGCCTATATTATAATCTAATAAGTTTGCGTCAGACGCCAAGCATGTCCCAAAACTCTCCATCACCGCCGGTCTCCGTGGTATAGATCGCGAAGCCGTGCTGAAGCTCGAGACGGTCCTCCAATACACCCGGGAGTACCTCGAACATCTGTCGCACCACGGCCATAATATTATTCATTCCGTCCCCGTGTTCACCACCAACACCAATTCGTTCGGTCTCACCTCAGTCATGTACCAGGTCGTCACCAAGACCAAGGTCACGATCGAGACCTGCCGCCACGCTGTCAAGGAGTCAGAGGCGCCGGTCATCCTCATTTTGGGCATGTGCGGTCGTCCTATGCCGACCATTCGTCTGCCTTGGGACCAAGGTTGGGTAATCCCTGGGCAGAAGAGTCTCGGGACCATCTGCCTCTCGAAGGAGAGGTTCCTGGAAGGTCACCTGCTCCAGCTTCTCGCCGCCCTCAACAGGAAGACGACGATCGTTCCCGATTGGGCCGGCATCGTCAACGGCGAGTGGAATCACCAGCTTACGACCTTGGAGAACCATCCGCGCCGCAAGAATGAGCGCGGCGGCTGGAGGCTCTCCAAAAAATCCGACAAGAGCCTCGACTACGTCTGGAAGCATCATGAGGAGTGGAAACACGACTCGAAACATGAAGGTTTCTCCGGTGAAGAGAGGCACGGAGAGTATTCCATCTCTTGTAAGCGTCTTATTCATCGCACAGATGTTCTCATGTTGAATTTACCATTGGTAAGGCTACACAGAGAACAAGCTCTCGATTCCGACGTACTACCGTCAAGGCTGCCTTGAAGTCATCCTCCAGGGTGAGTCGACGCTCAAAATCTCCAACAAGAACAAGCAGGAGGGTTTCTCATGGAGGTATGTCGCTCAATGCACCAGTCGCGGAAATAATTTAATATTTCTACACTGTAGCAAGAAGACGAGCGCCAAGTGGTCCGCAAGCATCGCGGTGTACTCCCGCGCCAACGGGCTCCACATCGAGGTCGTCGGTGCCGAGTCGCCGGAATTCGCTGACATCGAGAGCCACGGCGAGTGCCCCACTGGCGTACAGGAAGAGCATAGGAGGATGTTTCCGTCCAAGATTGACCTGCAGGACACTCTCCTTTCCCTCAAGGCCTTGCTGCAGGGCACGTGGGACTACTCGTACCCGGGCATGGAAGCCTATACTCTGTTGAACCCCGTCTTCACTCGCCATGGCGACCTCATCGTGGAGCTGTCGGCTTACCGCAGTGCCTCGTTGTCTAATGGTGGTGGCCTATTCACGGTGGCCAAGAACGCCATAAGTAAGTGTTTACTCGTCGTCGTCCTATTACACGGATCATTGACGAATATAAATTATTAACAGGCAGCCTTGTTACGGATAACCGGTCTCCAGTTCGCCAGCCGACCTCCATGAGCAGCATCGAGACCCCCTTGTACCCTCCGCCACTCGAGAAGACTGTCTCGGAATTGCCCGTGAACGGGAAGGCTCCCCTTCAGCCTACCCCCCCGATGATTGTCAAATCCACTGAGGTTACTCTGGAGAAAACTGCCATTCCTAACGGCCAGAAGGGCGCCAACGGTAATGGTTTTCAAGCAACTGTCGCCTAACGTGCCCGGCGTACTCTGCTACTGTTTTATTCCCACTTTATTCCGCTGATCTTCCTGCATACACACACGTCATGACAATACAATACTCTAAATGTAACGCACAGGGGAAAAATAATGCATCATCTTTTGGAAACTCCTCGTCGGTGCGACCTTCCCAGGTCGAATCATGTTCATTGAATTTTAGGGGACTTGACCAGAGCTTAGATCTGAGAAACAGCACACTAGTTCGATCAAAAGTATCACCTTCAAAAAAAAGTACCTCAAAACCCGGATACTTTGTTGAAAACAGCTGTATCAGGCACCCGCATTGGAGCATATATCAATCGCTCTGGACGGACCTGTAATCACGGGCGAGTTATTGGGGCTGCTTTAATCTGCCGTGCCTTATAAGGAACTTTATACCGACAGAGAAAATGATATCGGTGGATGTGGACCCTTCGAGGATGGAGAAAGATGTAGAAAGAGCCAAAAAATACCAGGATAGTGATATGCGTGTATTTATGCAGGATCATTGAAAGTGCAATGTGACCGCCATACATTGTACTTATTATTACAGCCACGTGCCTGGTCATGGTATAGTCACTGGAGGCAAGGTTCGGTTACAGAGCTGAAACAATGTTTGGTAGTCGGAACAGAAAGGCCCGCTAAGCATGCACAACTTCCCGGTATGTGTGGCGTGCGGCAGACCTGAGGTGCTTATGCCAAAGCGGACACACGGTCGGAAATTGTATGCCCAGATCGATCCCGAGAGCGGTAGTTCGACATACAGTTCAACTAGGATAGAGTGGAGACAGAAGATGTCAGACGGCGCGCCGAATATTTCAAAATGAGCAAGTTGCGGGTGGGCCTATCAGACAGACCGGTCAAACAACGCCGATGAAAAGATATAAAATGGGACACACGAGGGGTCATCGAATTCTCAAGGAACGGCCGTAACCGGGCAGTAGGAATAAAGCTACTGAAGACTGGGCATCGATGATCGTGCTGTCGAAAATTTCCGACGTCACGGAGACCTCGCGCGGGTTGCGAACTGTCGAAAACAAAAAAATACAGAGATTGCATTTGCGAGGAGAGCCGATCACATAGCAGCTCGCGGTTCAATTCGAGTTCTTCGGATCAAGTTACCGATGAGCCGACTTCCACGTACCAC
This sequence comes from Mycena maculata, assembly GCA_029448575.1. Lineage (NCBI taxonomy): Eukaryota > Fungi > Basidiomycota > Agaricomycetes > Agaricales > Mycenaceae > Mycena > Mycena maculata. Next base: position 216,682 of record JARJLG010000138.1, read on the forward strand.
TTCGTAGGGCCGATGGCATCACCTCTCTGCCACTTCCTTGGGCGTATGCCCTGTGCGCATCGAAGGGCATCGTACGGTTTCAGACGGAACTGCGTTCCAACTGCTCTCTTCAGCAATCCACTGTCAAGAATCCACTCGATGTCCTTCCCAGCGCGACCCAAGATCGTTGTCTGTAAAGACCTTGGGCCTGCGATGCCGCTGCTAACTGACCGGGAGGACATCGATGTCCGTGCGGAACCGATTTCCGGCTATGCGGAGCTGTATCTCTGACACAAAACGGAGGTAGGTCGTCCCGTGGACTGAAGATCGGCCTTGCGATCGCGCGTGGCTGCTTGAAAATATCGCAGGCGCCGCGGGCGTCGTTGTCTGTTTCCAGGACATGGTGAGTCGTCCTCTCGGAGAATGCCTTTCAACTCTCACATACATATGAGGTTGATCGTGAACTCGTCAACGCAGGTGGGTTTGTGGCCACGTCTTTGGCCTACTTCAGTACCAATTTCTACTTTCAGCGGGTCCCAATCTGCGGGTAGTCTCAACCATTTCGGTGGGTCACGGTGGGTACATTCCCCTTCCTCCTTTTTGTTTTAATAGGAAACCACACCTCAGAGCACATCGATCTCCGAATAATGGGAGAACACAAGATTCAAGTTGGATATACACCGGATATTCTTACCGATGCCGGTATTGCACTTCTTCCCTGCCCTTTCGTCAATAAATCTGATCTTTCTCAGTGGCTGACTCCGCTGTCATGTTAGCCCTCATGGCCACCCGGGCCGCTGGTCAAAGCTACTCCTTCGTAAAAAATAATGAAGTGCGCCGTTCCTCCTCCCCTCCATCATACCATTCCTCATCAATCCGTTCGCGCAGTGGCCCGCCTTCAACTGGACGCCATTCGCATTCTGCGGCCCCCAACTGAGCACCACCCCCTTCTCACCCACACGCACCGCAGGCTTCCTCGGCTTCGGCCGCATCGCCCACGCGGTCCTGACCCGCCTCGCCGCGTTCGGGATCACACACTGCGTATACACCCCCCGCCCCGGCGCCGCACATCAAACCACCCGAGACGCCCAGTTGAAGGCGAAACACAACCTCGCCGCTGTCACGCCCGTGGACCTCGGTACCCTCGCGCGCGACAGCGACATTCTATTCGTGCTCGCGCCCGGCGGGCCGAGCACTCGGCACCTCATCAACGAAGTTTTCCTGCGCCAGATGAAGCCCACGAGTGTGCTCGTGAACAACGGGCGCGGCTCCGTGGTCGACTCCGCCGCGCTCGCCCTTGCTCTGAAGAATAAGTGGATCTGGGCCGCGGGGCTCGACGTCGTGGACGAGGAGCCACAGGTGACGGCGGAGCACCCACTTGTGCGTGAGCCACGGTGCGTCGTTTTACCGCACATTGGGAGCGCGGCGATAGAAACGCGTGCAGAGATGGCGACACTCACGGCGCAGAATGTGCTGGCGGGCGTCTTGGGCGGACAGTTGCCGATGGCGCTCGACTACGCGCCTCTTGTTTGACAGGATTACACATCTGTATCTTGAGGTGTTTGGCAGCGAAGTTTGTCCTTCTTTTCGATCCACATTCTTCTTTGCCAAAGCATCATTCGGGTCGTGTCCTCTGCGGGTAATCTCTGTATTTTGAAATTTTATGAGGGTATATGCTCGACTTAATGAGGCGAAAGAATATCCGATCGCGCGTCGGTTGACGGAAATCCGACTCCGCTCCCGCGCCATTTGAGGAAACGGTGATGTTTCTTTTCTTCATTGACCTGATAAGCGCCCGTTAAAAAATTGGCTCCGCATATAGCACGCATCGCAACAGTGTTGGAATAAGCCTCCAGGGAACGTCACAAGAGAGCCGAGTGAGGAATCTCGATACACTACTTTATACTCCTTGTGAGCGCTGCTATGAGTAATATTTATCACTTCCATCTGACTTGCTGGTTCAACGATGCGCCCGACTCCTACTGACTGTAGGTGACCACGGCAGGCAGTGCCGGCGCTGTTCTCGCAAACGCCGAGCTCGGAACAGCCCGCACAGCCACTCCATTTCTAACAAATACTTAGCATCCCCCGGCAGCCGTGCGCCCTCCACCACGACTACCACGACTACTTCTGTTTATCTTCACCATGCTGTTATTCAACAAAGAAGGGGAGGGATATGTGTTTTACGCGTCCGTCATGTGAAGCACGAGTTTCGTACTCCAGTAGATGTTTCGCACCGTTACCAGCTGGTTCATTGCACGGCTCGTTAGATGGACCCCGGTCCTGCCCCGGTCCACGCTCGTCGCCGCGACGTTGCTTCCATCGCTCCCGGAGCCAATCATCTACCCATCTCAGCTGCAAATGTAATATCCACCGTCCTCGTTTGATCTTTGCAGTGCTCCGCGCTGGTTTTGATATATTTTCACCGGCAATGGTGATCTGAATTGGGATTCCAATACTATCAACAACCGGGATACCAGCCACCTGAGCATTTATGCCCGGTTCTCGAGAGCCATACCCTGCCTATACAATCCACCATGGGCTATAATGAAGGCTGGTATCCTACGAGTAGTTGAACACCATTTTCTCGATTTTACACGAAGTGCCGATGAAGCGGCGAATTTATTTCCGCCGGCATCCCCAACAAGACCAAATACTGGGAAACCGGCCACCCCGCTATTTAAGTTCCACAGGCGCAAACTTATGGCAATTTGGTTCAGGAATGATACAGGGACAGTCTAGGGACTATTCTGTATGGTTGGGGTTTAGATACATGCAATGGAGTGGGGGAAAATATGTGCTTGTGATGGATGCAGGACCTCCGGAATCGCAGACAATCGACTACCCAGGCGCTGCATCGGGCCCAACAGCGGTGGCGGCCAAAAATGAGGTACATATCATTCAATACGAAGTATTCAAACATACTGGGGTACCTACCCGTATACTAAGATGCCGATAACTCCCCAAAAAAATCCAAATGTCTCGGGTACCGAATTTTGGTGGTTTGGGGTAGAGGACAGCAGTGAGAAGGGAATTAAGGGAGGGAAAAGTATGATAACACACCAGACCGTAGGATGCCCAACGCAAATAACCCTTGCCCAATTCCAGACCCATAGCATCCACGGGTCGCCCGGTGTGTACGTGGCCGGCCTGAGCCACTCAAGACTGAAGTCGAGGTGTATCCGGGCTATAGCAAGAGTTGGTGGGGGGAGCACATGCTGAATGCTCTCAGAGATAAATGCCGTGAGTCGTGGGAGTACACTGAGCCCAGGAAGTCGTCGAAAGATGGTGAACTGGTAGAGAAAGAGCGAAGACAATCATGTGCGGGGTAAGAATCCGGCGTTCGGAGCGTCTCAGCCGATACTGCACGTGCCATAACTTTTGATCTGAACCCCACTTTCGGTCGAGAAACGCTATGGACCATCGTTAGAGGTCCTATTTCTTCCCCAAACCACAGCCTCACACATTTCCGAAGGTCCTGACTCGATAGAGGCCAAGTGGCTGGTATCCTAGTTTGGCCGGTATCCCAGTCGGTGATAGTACGACTCCAAACTCTTCCGAAGGCACCGCCCTTTCTCCTTTCCCTCAAAGTCACGAATGGTCCTCACCGACCTCATTCGTAAGAATGGCTTCCAAATGTGAATCCAATTTACCGACGGCGTCTGGGTTTGACGGATTCATTAATACTCCCGATGTGCGAGAAGCACAGAGCGCTCTCGAGTACCCCTCGGCCGATCTCAACCCGCCTGCTGAACCCGACAATACTCGGCGGAATTTCCCGCAGATTCAAATGGTGTCTTGATGGACAAAGTTGTTTGCAGTGGCCGCCTTCGGCCTTGTCTATCTATGTACTATGTTCAGAGGTGAATTCAAAACCGTCCACCTATCCCCCGATCTCGACTAATACCCACTGAGGTAGGTTTCCTAGCACACAATATCCCCCGGGCCGGCAAAAACCATTCACAATCATGTCGTGTGCCGCCAAATCCAGGATGAAAATTGAATACTGTCCAATGGCTACCGACGCACTGTCGGGAGCTTGACCGGAAATTTATGTGATACTCAAGGATCCTTGAATGCGGAGATATCGCACATGTATCCGACGAAAGCAGCGGTTCGAGGTCTGCCGGGGCCCTCTGATCAACGTTTTAATGTCCAGTTTTCGTTGCTTGGAAATGATGGTGTTTCGTCTCGATCTCGCCATATACGCGCTAAAGAAATATACCCCACTTGGAGGATATCCGACACAGCGTTCCATCGAGTGTTACATTGATCCTCGTTAACCTCTATGTATGAGAAAAAGGAAAGACTGACTAGTCACTACGGAGATCGAGGCGGTCATGTATTTTGGGACGCATGGAGTGAAGTGGGTTGGGGCCGTTGGCAGTGACTGTGGAGGTAATAAGCTTACAGACGCTCATTTACGGACCTACTTCCATTCGTAGTTACCGGACACTTATTACTTACCGGCCCATAAATTTTTCCTGTCGCTCACGTGTACATCTCAGTTGGCTCGTTATACGCCTACTGAGATGTACGTCCAGTCATTATATTCATATCTTACTTTACTGACATTATACCTAGCACAACTATTATTCTAGGTACTTAATATAATCAGTTGGCTCGTTATACGCCTACTGAGATCACAACTATTATTCTAGCTCCTCATTCGGTCTGCGCCTCTACAGGTTATGGGCCCCGAGAGTCCGACAGCCTGTCGTCGTCTTCCTTCCTCAAGCTCACCAAAGTCCAAAAGCTCAAGGACGATGGTTCGAACTGGGGGAACTACAAGGATCTGATCTGGAATACAATCGTGGCAAAAGGTCTTCGGCGCCACGCTAGTGGGACCATCAAAGAACCACCTGCGCTGGAACTCCGTAACAGGGTCTACTACTACCCTAATAGGCTAGTACCCCTGTCGGATACGGAGGTCGAGGAGCACGAGGACAAGTTGGACGAGTATCTGCAGAAACAAGCACAAGTCCGTCAGCTCGTTTACGAGACCGTGTCGGAGGCTACCTTTATGCGCATTAAGTCGCAATCGAATGCCGCCTTGATGCTTGCAGAGCTCACGAGGATCTTTGAGGGCAAGGGGGAGATGGTCCAATTGGATACGCTCACCCGCTTGCAGACCATGCGTTGTCTCGATGATGACGACTTGGTCAAGCACATCACAGAGATGCAGCGACTCAAGGAAGCTCTCGCCTCGATGGGAGCCCCACTCGGCGACGCCCAATTCGCCGCATATATCAAAACTTCACTCCCGGAAAAATTCCACCCACTCCTCACTACCATCTCCACCGCCACCCGACTCGCTGGAAAACCCATCACTAGTGACGCATTGATCCAAGAAATCTTCGAGACGGCTGACGAGAACACCGTCCACGCGAACGTGGATGCCGTGACGGAAAATACCGCCATGTCAGCATCATCCGGAAAGGGTAAAGGCCGCGGGGGAGGAGGCGGGCGCGGGGGAAAGAAGGGTGATGCCAAGTGCGAAAACTGCGATCGCACAGGGCACCTGAAACGAGACTGCTGGTCTAAAGGGGGAGGAAAAGAGGGTCAGACACCGTGGAGTAAAGGAAAAGGCAAAAAGAAGGCCTCCACCAGTGCTAATAGCGCCGCGAGAGATGACAGCGACAGTGACTATGACATTGCCACGTCAATGATCCTAGTGGCGGGCGACGTCGATGGCGAGCTCGAACAGGTCGCCCTCAACATAACCTCCTTCCACAATGATGACGATGTCATGGCCTTATCGGCGGCCAGCCCCTCATCCATCAAAGACATCCTAGTGGATGCCGGCGCGACGCGTCACTTCTCCCCGGACCGCGACAGCTTCATCAACTTCGTGGAGATTCCACCAATCCCTATACGTGCCGCCGATGGCCGCACATTCAATGCAACGGGTCGTGGGGACTTAAAAGTCCCGCTCCCAATGGGAGACGGCGAAAAGCCGACGCGCGCGCTGCTTACAAATGCGTACTACTCACCGCATCTCGCCTTCACTCTACTTTCGGTCAGCTGTCTCGACCGGAAGGGATGGATCATCCACTTCGAGGATGGGACGTGCACGTTAGGCACGGTGCGCCCCAAGTCCCAGGTCGTCGGACGCATACCCCTGGTCCGCGGCCTGTATCACATCGCAAAATCAGTACCATCACCTCCCACAAAAGATCCCACACCTGCCGTTGCCGCCAGCGCTTCGAAAATCATGTCCATCTCGGAGTTGCATCGCGCTATGGGTCATATCAATCATAAGGACCTGCGTGACATGGTGCGGAAGGGGATGGTTACCGGCATCAAGCTTGACATGGATTCCGAAAAGGAGTTCTGCAAGTCATGCACGGCTGTGAAGGCGTCGCGACAGCCCTTCCCGAAGAAAAGTACTACCGACCAGCCCCGCGAGGCGTACGGGGACAAGGTCGTTGCGGACCTATGGGGTCCCGCAGAAGTCACCTCCCTCGGGGGGAAAGACTATAGCCTAACATTTCAGGACCGCTACACCCATGAGGAGAAGGCTTACTTTCTTCGAAAGAAGTCTGAAACCCTCGACCACTACAAGGACCACGAGTCCTGGGTGAAAGTCCAGCGGAAGGCCGAAATCAAAATCTTTGGATGCGATAACGGTGGCGAATTCACGTCTACCGCGTTTGGTAAACATCTGCGCTCGAAGGGGACGGCTCGGCACCTAACGGTACACGACTCACCTTCCCAAAACGGCGCGTCCGAACGCAGCCGCCGTACACACATGGAATGCGTCCGGGCAATGCTCGATGCTAGTGGCCTGCCAAAGTTCCTATGGGCGGAGGCATGGCTTCACTCCGTTTGGCTGCGCAATCGCGCGCCGACAAGGGCGCTGTCCACCACAAAGACCCCGCACGAAATGGCGACGGGGAAAAAGCCGAATCTGGCGAATCTTCACGAGTGGGGGAGCCGGGTGTGGGTGAAGAAGACGAAGTCCAAGAAACTGACCAATCCGGCAGTTGAGGCTCGCTTCGTGGGGTACGCCGATGAAACCAAGGACGGCTACAGGATCTATTGGCCTGATAAGCGTAAAGTCACAACTGAAAGGGATGTCTCCTTCGATAGAAGCGAGACGTTGGAGCAGGAAAACGTCCAGATTGAGGGGGAGGATGGAAATTCCGTCACTCCGCCCGTTTCTACTGCTCCAAGGGCTCCGGAAACTCCAGAGCATCCCAAGGACACCGGTAGCACGGCCCCAGAGCGTGACGACACCAATGAATCGTTGGAAAGGTCAATGACGCACCTTGAAAATCACCCCACGCCGAATCGGCAACCCACTCCTGCGCCCAGATCTCCCGAGCCTCCAGCACCTCCACCACACGAAAAGCCCACGCGGCGCGATGGTCTCATCGAGCCAGAACCCAATACTGGCCGTGGGATGCGCCAGAGAAAGCCTCCGGGTGCCTATAAAGGCATAATGCGTACTGCCGGTGTGGCCGAAGATCTGGACGAAGAACAAGCTTTCTTCGTGGATATGGAGAATCTTGAGGAGCCAGGGGGAGTCGAGCTGGACGAGGGCGACGAGGAGTGGGTCTCCTACGCGTATGAGTTCAGTATGGCGGCAGAAGAGGGAACACCAAACTCGATCGAGCAGGCGCTGGCAAGTCCCAAAGCGGCGGCTTGGTCAGCATCGGTCGAAGCCGAATTAGGAGGCATCGAGAAGCACGAAACTTGGGAGATCGTCGAAGCTCCTCCGGGCGCTAACATCATCAAGTATCGCTACGTCTTCCGTATCAAACGAGACACCATCGGAGCCATTGCGAAATACAAGGCCCGACTCGTAGCCAAAGGTTTCACGCAAATCTACGGCATTGATTATGATGCGACATACGCTCCTGTGGTCAAACTCGAGACTCTACGCACCCTCCTCTCTGCTGCCGCAACCCGAGGCTCTATCATCCATCAGGCCGACTGTTAAAAATGCGTACCTGAATGCTGAGCTCAAGGAAGAACTCTACATGGAGCTTCCACCACTTTACGACAAATTCCGGACCTTACCTCCCGAAATTCAGGCGCTCCGCGATGCTGGACACCGAATCGTCGTTAAACTCAAAAAGGGTCTCTACGGTACCAAGCAGGGCGCACGCGAATGGTATCAGAAGTTGGCATCTGTCTTTGTGTCACTCGGCTACAAGATCTGTTCTGCGGACGAAGCGGTCTTCTACAAATATTCTGGGGACCACTACACTATTGTTGCGTCAGCCGTGGACGACTTCACCATTATCGCCGACACCCTCGAAGCCGCCAAGCTCATCAAGAAGCAGCTCAATGAGCACTTCGAGCTAGTTGATCTTGGCGAGATCAATTGGCTACTCGGCTTATATCACACGAGATCTCGAGGCAAAGACGCTTTCGATGGGACAGCAGTCCTACATCGACGAGATCCTCGTGGAGATGGGGCTCGAAAACGCCGCACCGGTCATGACTCCGATGGAGCCGGGTGTTGACTTGAATTATGACGCACCCGGAGTTTCTGACCAGCTGCTTTTGCGCGCGCAAAACGTGCACTACCGCAAAGCGGTGGGAATGCTCCTTTACGTTGCCCGCGGGACTCGGCCTGATATAGCTTATGCTGTATCGCACGTCGCCCAATTCGTCGAAACGCCACGCACTACCCATCTGAAGGCTGTCCAACGCATCTTCAAATACCTCAAGGGTACGCGCGACTATCGGCTTGTTCTCGGCGGCGAGCACTCCACCTTATTCGGGTATTCGGACGCGGACTGGGCTTCCCAGATGCACCGCCATTCCATATCCGGGTTTGCATTCTTTCTGGGTAACGGCGCTATCTCCTGGAGCTCGAAGAAACAGCCCATCGTCACGCTCTCGAGTACAGAATCAGAATATGTCGCCCTCACCCACGCCGCCAAAGAACTCATTTGGCTTCGGAAATTATTATCTGAGCTCTCATTCCTTTCCAATGCGGCCACCACTCTCTTCTGCGACAATCAAGGTGCTATCACGCTATCCCGAGACTCTACGTTCCATGCGTGTACCAAGCACATTGACGTCCGCTTCCATTTCATCCGGGGAACGATCCAGACCGGCCACGCCTCTCTCATTTATTGTCCCACGGACGACATGATTGCCGACGTGTTCACTAAGGCTCTGGGGCGTTTCAAGCTTCAGAAATTCCGTGATCTTCTCGGAGTCGAAATGCCACCTTCAGCTTGAGGGGGAGTGTGGAGGTAACAAGCTTACAGACGCTCATTTACGGACCTACTTCCATTCGTAGTTAACGGACACTTATTACTTACCGGCCCATAAATTTTTCCTGTCGCTCACGTGTACATCTCAGTTGGCTCGTTATACGCCTACTGAGATGTACGTCCAGTCATTATATTCATATCTTACTTTACTGACATTATACCTAGCACAACTATTATTCTAGGTACTTAATATAATCAGTTGGCTCGTTATACACCTACTGAGATCACAACTATTATTCTAGCTCCTCATTCGGTCTGCGCCTCTACAGTGACCGTTGGGAATTGGTTGCGATAGGTCATACTTAGTTCCGGTGTGTTTTCCGTACATACATCATTCTTTACGCGAAACTTGGGAGCACGGATCACACCGGAACGTCTGAGTTACCGAGACACACCGAGACAGGTTAATCGCCCAAGCCCAAAGATGGCGGATCAATTCAGCCTGATTGATCCGCCATCTGGCAGGGCGGTGCCGCACTGTCCCCCTCAGTCACAAACCATGTCTCTTCCCACCACCATGTTGACCGCTGACGAGTTTATGGCGCGAGTGGGCAGCTTGCCCCACTCGAAACGGCTTGGCTTCGCTACGAAAGTCGCCCTCGAGAACGACCCACAGCTGCCCATACTCATCCAACAACTCCTCGCCACAACGGCGCTTCCCTCCAGAATCCCCTATCCCGATGTTCCGGACGATTCTGATACCCCACAGTTCATCGACCTGCAGTTTTCCCAGACAACCGCATCAAAGTCCTTCGTCCAGCGCGAGTTGGGGCTGGCCATGGCTACTGCAGTCGGGCGACCTGCTCTTCCCATTCTCATGGAAGCTTTGCTTCACCCTTCCATTGCAGGCAAGGCCAAAGTCGTCGCCGCTTGCGTCAAGTATGCCCCAGACGAACAACTCCTCCACGTTTACCATCGATGCGTTCCTGCTGTCCAAGTCTCTTTGAAAGAGAGCTTAAGCAAAGCTGACCGACGAGAACTGCTCGCCAGTCTCGGCGTTCCGCCCCGCCCTGCACAAGCCATTGTTGAGCCTGAGTTGGCTGTACTGGAGCGCACTTTGACCAGTTGCGCCGAATATCAAAGGGAAGACGCTTGGAATAAGACGACGTTAGTGGCTCATATAATCCTCGTTCATGACTGACTCGCTGTAACAGACTTGGTAGTGTTTGGCCCAGTCACCATTTGCACAACCCTCAGTACATCAGCGAGGATTCACCGCTCAATCTGGTGGAAAAGCTCTTCGAACTCCTCGCGGCCTTTCCGCCCACCAGATCTGGCTTCAAGTCCACGTACAAGTTACCCTCCGCTATCAGCAGCCGGTTCCTCTCCTTTCTCAAGATGGATCTCCCGCGCAGCTTGTCCTTGGTGACCAGGCTTTGTCACTGGATCGACGATGACGGAAAACAGCACATTTCCTTTCCCGAGTCCTTTGCGGAGGGGCGATACTACCTACGCTTCTGGCATGGACTCGATCTCCAGACGCAGCGCACTCATGTTGAACCGTTTATTGCCAATCTTCTCGAGTTAAATAACGGCGCCCTGCTCAAATCTGGCCAACTCGGCGGCCTTAATCTGCTCGGCGAGGTCAGGTGGCCGGTGGTATACTCCATCGCGATAAAAGCCATTGCCCTTTTGAAAGATTGCAAGGTCGCGAAAGAGCGCCCGAACGTCATCGCCTTCATTCTCGGCGCCATCAAAACGCTGCACGCCCGCCTCGTACCCCTTGCAACGATCGACTCGACTTCCAAGAGAAATGACCAGAGTGCTATTGAGAAGGGCACTTCTGAACTCATCGCCCATACCATCAAGCACTTCCTCGTGTCTCTTACCGCCACCGAGAAATCGGATGAAGAGATCGTGTCAAAGCTGCAGTCGATGTTCCTCAAGAGCTCGCTTGGCACGATAGACCACTACCACACGTTAGTCAAGGCGAGACAATTTCTGAACCTTTTCGACGACTTGTAGCTTACGTACCCTTAGATCCTCTTCGAGAGCGTTCGAGGTGTCTTTTCAATGCAGCATGTTTCCGCTGGGTTGTTGCAGGGCCTTGCGCCCAAGTTTTTGGACGCTCTGACGCCCAAGACTCGCAATGTGTACACCATCCCGAACTATGGTGTCACCCAGCCCTATTCCAATCTGCCGTCGGGCGACAATGATTGTAAGTTAACCTAACAGCGGATTTGCGATCGCAACTGACAACCATCGCACAGGCATTTTCCAAGTCGTTCTCAGTCTTTGGCCGCCGAGAGAGCACCTCTCGTTCTACACAAGTTATGTCTGCCCGTATCTTTCGACGTCCCAAAAAGACCACGTTTGGACGATGCTCAATGATCCAGAGTACTTCGTGGATAGTCTCGGCATCCCGGCCTCGCGGCACATTGCGCTATCCGCTTTAAAATCCTTCCCTCCGTCTCCCTCAGCACGTCATGCCATCATACTACAAACACTCTTGTCAGACGGCACGGACCAGATAATCCTGCCGCTATATGCACTTTGCGACATTTCGGATCCCGCCGCGCGTGTCGCCTTGACGAAGATGACCTACACGCGTCTGTTTGAGGAGCGGCTCGAGGTTTACAGGACCTTGATCAATGCCACGCAGACCTCCAACAGCGTCCGGGAATTCATTACTACCATGAAATTCTTTGTTCCTAGGATCAAGAACGAGATTCCGCCAGACGCAGGACAGTTGCCCTTCCTTTTCTCTGTGCCTACCATCATCGACTTGCTGCGACGGGCGACGGACGAGGAGGCGGCGGAGATTGCCTCCGTCTACGTCGCTTGGGAGAATCAGGTCAACGAGGCAGTTTCGCCGGTATGCCATATATCTGTTAAATAAATTCTTCTTTATTAATATTATATTCCAGATCCCCGCTATCTCGTCGCACATCCTCAGTATCGTGAACTACTGTCTTTCGATCTTCGCCGCGAACCCATCTGGTGTCTTTTTCCAGATGGCGCTCCAGATCTTGTGGGCGCGATGCCTGAATGAGCATGGGCTATCAAAGGCTAAAGTCCAGTTTGTCACCCGCTCGGCGCACCACACGGCTGATACGCGCAACGAAGCGGACGAGCTCGCGTTCCGCAGGTTCTTGGCGACGGTAGACAAGGACGCTGACTACGGCTTTTGGCGCGTCCAAGACGAGGCCGCATACGTCGACTTCATGTATAGACAAAACCAGAAGATCTACGAGCCTCAGACCTTTGATGGGGCGAATGCGACGTACCCCGCGTTCATACAGGCGATGCTCGGTTGTTTGGGGACGCGGTGGTGCAAGGTAAGTTTGCTTTACAACGGATTTACGATCGCAGCTGACAACCATCGCACAGGTCCCGCGCATCCGCGACTACGTCGAGCAGCAGATGGACATTATTCGCGGCGCCAAAGGGACGGGCGACTTGCCGTCGGAGTGGGATAAGAATCCTGTCCACAACGCTGTGCAGTTCATCTCGGGGCTCCAGCGTCTGTACCGCGGTACGATGGACGAAAGTCCTTTGCCATGGTGGACGGAGTTCCGAGACCTCCGTCTGCTATCCAGTTCTGCGACGGAGGAGATGAATCTCCGGTGGAGCGAGTGCAGGGACGAGAAGGGCACCATGGATTTGGCGAAATTGGATGCACTCGTTGGGCTTCTGCTCCATACCGACGACACTGCCGTATACGTCCATTTTGTTTCTCAGCACCTCATCAACGTACGGCAAGACCTCCTTCTCGATCGCTTCATCACAACCGGGAAGTACGGCGTCTTCAACCCACCACCCAGCGATTATGTAGAGGGCGATAGAATCGAGCCAGCCAGCTGGGACTTCCATTCCGCCACCCGTTTCTCCCCCCACCAGTGCGAGGTTTTCGCGGAGATGTTATTGAACCTCATTCGCTCGAATGAGTTCCCTCTCCATACTCGGGTCCGAGCCACCGAGCAGTTTACCAAATTGCCAACTACAACCATCCACGAGCTTGCTGCGCTGCTAACTCAGGATGACCTCAACCCTCGGATCTCGGAAGCCATTCTCATGTTCCTGCCGCACCTGGACGAACCCGCAGCGGGGATTCAGTTCCTGTTGGCGCCGGCTATTCTCGCGGGTGAGCTGGCTAGAACCGCTGTGTATTCGGTGAAGCGGTCGCTGGAGCACGTTCCGTTGGCCAGTGTGCCAACGCTCTTGGAGGCAGCGACAGCGAAGCCGTTGAAGATTGGGGCGTTCAAGGAGCTCGTTCGCATCATCACGACGTACATCAAGCTTCCGGAGATGCAAGACTTGGTCAAACGGCTTTGGGATCGACCGCTGCATCAGGATGGTGAGCAAGCATCTTTCTCTTTATTACTGTGTTTTCCTCTAGCTGACGACGCTTCAAGTTCGTATCGCTCTGTTGCAGTCGATCCTACCTGCACTGGACTCTCCTCATCAAGATCTCGCTTGGTATATTATCGATAAAGCCACTGATTCGCTAAGCACCCTTCAGGCGGACGAGTAAGTTATTCATTCTTCCGAGTCAAGACGAGTACTAACATTCCTCTAGTACCCTCTTTGTCTTGCTCGCCGTCACCCCGGAGGTTTCCACTACTTGCGTAGACGATGTCCTGCGCACGTATCTTCCTCGGTCACCCGTTTTGGCGGACATGGCGACGGTCACTATCCCGAAGGCCCACTGTGAACGCTATGTGGAGACCGTGCTCTGGCCATTGACCCAAATTCGCCTCAACACTGATCTGGCCGAGTCGATCAAGGCCGACAAGAAAAAGTCGGCAGAGCTCGCAGAACGCATTCCCCTCATCCGCTCATCCTCCTACATCGCTTGTTTCGATTTGTTCGTCGGTCCGAACAGTGCTGTTTCCTTCGCAGAACGAGCCGCAAAGGATTCTCGGGAGCTTGTGGATGTCGGTCTGGAGAGTTATAAGCCTGGCAACAACTTTGGCTCACTCCCAGAGGAACAGCTGTTCCTCTATTTGACCGAGTGCATCGGCCGCTGCGTCGCTCAGAACGAGAAGTGCTGGAAATTCCTCCTGGAAGCAATCGACTTCCTCGCTTCCCGGGTCGCTCACTTTCAGCACAGCCCGGCACCGCAAGGTCACCGGAGCATCAAGCAACTCCAGGCTTTCCGTCTTGCCGATAACTTTCTCTTCCATAGCTCTGAATTCCTTTGCTTGAAAGTGACGCACGATCGAATGGAGTTATTGAAGCCTCTCGCTAAGCACGGCGTCGAGGACTTCTTTGCCGCCACGATTTACCTGCGCCGTTTCAACCTATTCAGCAAACATCTTGCCAGAGTCTCGAGGAATGGTACTGGCGAAGATATTCTACCGGAGGCCCGCGCTCTTCTCGCGGAGAATATCAAGCTTTCCCATAGCTGCCACCACACCTTCGAGAAGGGTATCGCCAACCTAGTGGATCTTCTCTACATCGTCCCCTCGGCATCGATCTCAGTAATTCGCAGAGAGATCCTTGCCGGTGATCATGGTGTGGCCGAGGCTCCCTGGGTCAATTCCATCCAGCTTAGGACGCTGGAAAAAACTTATACCTGCGCACCGAGCTACGCAAAGGAGCTAGGCACATTCCATGCCCACGTTGCAACCCAACAGCCCACATTCTATCAGCAGAACTACGCTTCCTTCGACTCTCTCATTCGAAAAGTTCTCAATGATTCGTTGGCCAAGAAGTCGCAGCTAGGCTCGTACGAGGCATTCCGACTTCTCGTCGAACCGGTCATCCAACGTCAACGCCAGAGCAACAACGAGGAAGAGGGGGACATGATCATCAACCTGTTCAAAGGCTACCCTTACCACTTCTTCACCTCGACTCCAGAGTGCGCGCAGAGCCTCATTCAAGATGCCCTAATGTGTGTGCGTCCCGGGAAATCGGAGTCGCTTGCGCGAGCAAGGGAGATGGTGGCGCTCTTGATCAGGCACGTAACTTGGACCGGACAGGATTCGGCCTCGTTCCCAGCTGCGTTCTTCCTCGAAACAATCTACTCCGGCAATTTCTTGTCATTAGTACTCGACCAGTCCACCAACTCCGGGGACGCCACCCTGTCGTTCCCTTACTTCTTTGGCAGCGGCGACCCTAGCGGCGGTGACATCGAGGACAGAAGCGCGAAATCGACGGTGGCCGCAGTCCAAGTCCTCTACGATGGCTGGAAGGCTCGCCATGCGCTTTCATTCACCCAGAAGACCGGCGACAAAACATCCACCTATTCCTCCTCGACTGCGCTCCTTGTCGTATTGGACACTTATAAAACCTCACCCAAGCTCATTCTCGCAAACCCGGGCCTGTTCTTCTCCTGCTTGTGCCTCTCCCTCAGTGACGCAGATCTCCACTCCTACTCTACCAAACTCTTCTCCTCACTGCGCGAAGTTTTGACCCCCCTGGCGGCCCACAAAAAAAGCGCGAAATGGGTGCCGCCTGCGGAGCTGACACTGTCGTTTGCGCATAAGATGCTGGTGGAGCTTCCTGATGAGGTATCGGATGCCGTTGTGGGGGCCTTCAACGTTGGTGTAACCGAGAGTAAGCTCGAAGCAGTTAGCCTGTTGATTTGGTGGGCGGAGACGTTCTTCTCTAGCTACGCCGGCTACACAGAGCTGGTGAATGCAGAGGGACGTGAGCGGTTGCTCGGTCTTTATGAAGAGCTGCGGGTGTTGGCCATTGGAGACGGAGATGCTATCGTACGGGTAACCGCCCTCGAGAAACTGTGCAAGGCTAGTGATTTTGTAGGGATTCCGGCCCTTTGATGGACCAACGGTAACGATAGACAAGAGCATGTAAAGCTGACGCCCACGTTGTGATTTACAGCAGTTTGTTTGTCGCTTCAATTACCACCTATCTGCTCTATGCGAGCTTCCAAACTTACGAGTACTGCAGCAAGTGATCAGAAGTGAAATGAGCCGAAACTTCCGATGAGTGTCATTTCATGCAACCGTACGGATCTCGGATGGGTCTTCTTCTGACATCTTGGCCACCGTGCTGTATTCTTGGTCAAGATCTTGGTATAATTGGATCTGGCCTGGGCAAGCTGATTCAATAGGTTTCCTCTCTTCCAGAAGACGTACATTGCGTGATTCAATCGCTTAAAGCAGTCATTATTCGGTAAACTCTCGTGGATACAGTTGTCATTCATGGTTGCAGGCGTTTTCTGAACCTTCATCTGAACTACTCTTTTGGCGTATCCCTTGCAGACGGCGCTGGGGCCAGATATACACGAACAGTCGACGTTGGATTCCCTCGAGACGTGGAGAGGTTTCGAGAGGCTGCGAGCTGGAAACTCTGAGGCGATGCCGACGAGCCGAGCGACGACGGATCAAGCGATGATGAATAGAAAAATATGGAGCCGGACGCGGCGCGGATCGTGCGAAAGGATTTAGGAGTGGCCGTGATGAAAATCTCCATAGACCGAGTTTCGCGAACTTTGCCTTTGCGATGCAAAAATGCCCCGGAGAGCGAAATGAGCTGGGCCATTCGTTCAGAAAGATTCATGTGAATATGTCATTGTAAATATCAAAGATACTTGATTTGATTCAAACGGCACACACACCGGAGATTGGCAAATTTAGGTACAACTGATGTTCAATCCGACGCCCTAAGTATCAAATTACTGAAAATGAGAGCTGAAATTGAAGCCCATTTTTGTAGCTTCAGTACGACCCATATTGTTCTATAAACTAGTCAAATAAAATTATGATCTGGGTACACCGAAATCAGGTTGAAATCCTACGGGTCAGATTACAAAACAGACCAGCTCAAACCAATAGCCTAAACTACTGGGTTGGTGATTCATTTCGGTGCTGACCAAACCTCAAGTTTGGACCTGAATCTCAGCCCAGGAGGATTGCGAATCGAAAGAATTGATTTCAGTCCCACTGAAATCTGTATGTTGGCAGGGGATCCGAATTTCGGCAGGACTGAAATCAATTATTTCCACTTACATTTCAGGCAGGGTGGAACATCAAGCCGAACCTTACATTTCCAGAGAAACGAAATGGTTAATGATACAAGTACTTTTGATGACCCATTTTGGCTCATACTTTCATAATCTCATTCACAGTGTTTGAAACCAATTCTAGTGCAGCTGAAATCAAGTCTTATTTAATGACTATGAAGTGCAAAATCAGTACGACTGAAACTCCTAGAAAGAGGTTCGATTTCAGGTCGATATTTTATACAGCGTGGGATTTTGGTACTCGGATTGCACATCAGTTGCACCGAAGTTAGCTAATTGTCAGTGTGACAGACTACTTATTGAGAGCCTAGCCGTAAAAACACAACGTCTTCTCGCGCAGAATCTATGCATGGGCCTCTGGGTTCAGGTTCTGAAGTGTGGCGAAACGCGTATCATCGAGTTTAAACGGAAAAAAGAAGGACGCACGTTGGGCGAATGTCATGGCACATTTTCTCTGCCCCCAACCAGAACCGAGTTGAGGAAGGGAACTAAAAAAGGGAAAATAAAAGGAACGGAAAAAGGGCCCTTTTGGAAACACGGCCACATGTAGCCCATTGTGCGAAAAGGGCTCTTTTTGGATCCCCTTTCCTGGGTCCCTCTATTGAAACAATGGCGCGCAACAAGGGAGTAAAAGGGGCTATCGTAACAAGCCCTGGGACGCTGATCACCCGTTTTGGACAAATTATGTCCAATTATGTCCACCGTCTCCGCCGTACTCCATAAGCATTAACGGGCGTACCAGTGTTGAATATAAAACGCGGGAGTTGGGACCGGCGCTGTTTGTGCGTGCTCGGTTGAGACGCGGTGTACGGGCACGTGATGCCAGTGGGTTTGAGGATTTTGTCGAGTTGGTCGCAATTTGCCTCTAAGGACTCGGACAGAGAGGATAAAATTCGCGTCGAAGTTCGTACCGATATTCCCGAAATCCAACCCCGGATCCACTGAGCACACCCCAATAAATTTGCGTCTGTGGTTGGAAACAGGCAGAAGATATGAGTCTACTATTCAGTCACCTCAATTTCCGGTGACTAAACAGTACACGCGGTTTTAAAAAATGGGGAACATTTCATTTAGGCATGTATAGAGAGAGCGAATGTCAAGAGAAAGATAGTTATACAACGAGAAACGGTGCTCCTTTTGTAGATGAAACACATCGAGGCTCCAGCCTACGCCAAGCATTGCGAGTAGTCTGACGCAATGAATGATCAGTGTCAAACAAGTGTATCTCACAGTGAGAACTCACAGGCGTTCAACACGGTGCATGTCGTTCCCGAAACACAGGTTCCAGAGCCGGTCCAGCCTGGAGAGGCGCGTTAGGGCGTTGAACGTGGTGGTAAACCGCAAGCACATACCGATTCCACCGCACTGCGAGTACTCAGCAAGCGAGCCGCCTGTGGGGGAGGAGGTGGTTGTAGTGGTAGTCTTGGTAGTAGTAGTCGTGGAACCGCCGGTGGTGGTGGTCGTCGTAGAACCACCAGATCCAGAGAACGTAGAGCCTGTCATGAATTTAGCACCTTTTCAAAGCCACGAACCCGCCGTACCGAGGGGGCCGAATTTGATGTCCGAGAAGATGACATAGTCGCTGGCCTGGGTCGACTCGATGGTCTGGATCAATAATTAGTGAGCGAGAGCGTAAAGAAGAAAATAGGTTGGCAGACGCACCGGGGGGTTTCCAGAGGTCGTCGAGCAGGGGCCGCGAGACGCACCCGGGGTACTCGCAGTTGCGTTCGTGGGGTAGGTGCTGTCGAGCCAGTACATGCCCGCGGCATAGTCGTCCCAGATGGAGAGAGCCAGAACCATGCCCTTGGCCAACGAAGCGCCCATGACCGCGAGCCCGCCGAGGGTCTCGAATTCGTCGGTGTTGTCGGTTGCGGTCTTCTGTGCCGTGCAGAATTCGTCGGTGATGGAGTTGACAGGGGGGCTGATCCCGGGGAAGTCGGTGAACGAGTTTTGGATCACCACGCCGTCCTGCACATAGATGCGGCGGATCTCGCTGAGAGTGCCAGTGGTGGTGTTGTCATTCGTGAGGAACTGAGTGACAACGGTGAACGGCGAGTTGGTGTTGACTGTGAGGCCAGGGCCGAGGAAAGTCTGGTCGCCCATGCGCCAGGAGTTGAAATCGCATCCGTCCTTGTCGCAGAGAGCATCGTATCTGTTACTGGCGCCGTTACCACATTCGTTACCGCTGCACTCAGTTTGGCCGACGACCGAGCAGACGTGCGGCGTGAAGGCGGCGGCGTTCATGTTTGCTAACAGAATTTGAGAATCAAGCGTCATCCACGTCGAGGGCATACACCGAGAACTTACCCTCCCAGATATCCATTTCATTGCAGCAGGTACCGAACATTCCGGTACCGGTGTTGGCGTCGTTGGAGTCCCCAGTCCAGTCGAGAATGTTGGCCTGGGAATGATGTCAGGATTGATGCCTTGCCCACGTAAATCTAAAACGTACCAATCCGTTGATGAACTTGATGTCCTGAGGGCACTGTGATGTATGATTGTTAGCCATGAGAAAGATCCGCGATGAATAAGAAGTACCTGAGAGTCACAGTAGCCGACGCCGTACTGCGCGCCAGCCTTGTTGGTGGGGAACTTAGACATTCCACCGTCTGCGTCCATTTCTGGTTCATTTGGTGTCAGTTTGTGTACAATCGAAATGAACATAGAGAGCGCACCCGTCAGGTACAGCGCGCCGTTGAGCCCGCATCCGAGATGCGACATGTCGACGGTGAAGGTGAACTCCTGGTTGAGGAGCTGGAATAATTGGTACTCCGTGTTGCTGGCCATGAGGTAAACGCGGGACCTAAATGGAAGGTTGAAGATGAGCGAAGTTCGCGGAAAACTATGAGAACACCACGGACCCAACGTTGGAGCCGGTTACGAAATTTAGCTGGAGACTGGTACCTGTCGAGGTGATTCCGTAGGTGCTCTGTCTCGATGAATCAGCGACGTTTCTTTCCTTTCCTTAATTCCTTTCCTCACCTCGTAAGCAGCCCCATCCAGTGCGCAGTTCTGAGCGCATGTGGTCGGGTCAGGGCAGAGAGTGGCGTCCCAGGAATTGCCAGTGTAGCAGTTGGTAGTGTCCTCGGTGGAGTGCAACCACCGCCAGTTGGAGTCAAGGACGACCGAGGTTTGAAGGTTCGTGCACTCCCCGTTGGCGGTGCATTGCTGCGAAGTCAACTGGGGGTGGACTGGAGGAGATGATCGGATCAGATTATTCGATGCAAGCGGAGAATGGGGCGCGCACCCTCGGCCATCTGGGTGCCGATTTGCTGGCCGTAAGCTACGGCCAGCAAGCAGAAGGAAACGAGAGATGCAGTGGGGAACATTGCGACCAAGCTATCGCCAAGTCAGCGGGATTAAGCCGTGCATACAGGCGAACATACCCGTTCAAAATGCCAAGGAGTTCAGAGGGTTTGCAGGCTCTTGGCGTGCGTTTTGGGATACTAAGATGCTCGATTAGACGATTTGGTTCAGTGAGGAAGGATTGGAGGCGTACGAGGCTCAGGAGAGGCGAGCTTGAGAACTGGCTGAACCCCGATGGTCCAGAGGGCTTTTATAGCTGGATATTGACGATCCCGTGAGACGACGGTGACGCGGAAAGCAAGGGCGATAATGATATTCGTTGGTAGGCAGGTAGCACGGCACGGTCAAAGGGTATTTCTCGGGCATATCCAATCCTGTTCGATGCTCTCTCGGGAATACTCACAAGACTGGCGCTGGCAGCGCTGGTAAGGGCTCGGACTTTTACCTTCGGACAATTTCCGGCAGCCGAAACTACCCGGATGCTGATCAGTGATATAATCATTCATCAAGTTTCGGGCACTGTCCAGTAGACCCGGTGACATTCATTTCCGTTATTCAGAGACTCCTACGCGCAAAAGAACGCGAAACTGGTGAGCCAGCGTTATTTCTTCAAACCTCGAAGTGACGGGAAGACTTACAGCATCCGCCAATCAATCTAACATTGCTGGCAGCTCGCGCTCAGATAGCGGAGCTCGATAAAGAAGGATGCTCCGAGAACATCCCCCCGTCGGCCCATGGGGGCCGGGACATTTGCCAAGATCCATGATCACTTGACCCCAGCAGCGGCGCGCACGCGTATGAGCGAACAGGATCCGGATGTCTTTACTTGGCTTCGTCTTGGCTTCCCAGTATATTTTTGTCAATGCTACCGTGCGAAGAAGAATTGGAAGGAAGCATATCTCTTCCCGCCTCACCCCGTGCTCATCCGAAATGGTCTCGTGAATTTTCCGGCGGTAAGCATTCGCAATCAGATTTCATAAAGCAATCGGCTCCCTCGGCGGGTAGAGAAGAGCTTTTGCTCACAAAAAGGTGTCGGCATGAACAGGACTGTCCGATGATGGCCCGAACCTCTGCGTACGACAAAGATCTCAGCCGCAGAGGAAATTATGCAGCATAGCGAAAGGATACCTACCGGGTGTTGTGCATGGACTATCGAAAGGGCGAGGAGTTCATTTTTCACTGTGCAACTATATTGGGAGCGTATTGTTAGAAACAGATACCGGCGATACACGGAGGGAATTGATAAAGAGGCAGATTCGGTGGCGGAACCGCGCCGAATAGTCGTTGCACGACCGGATAATTGTAATTTTTCAATTTCATAAAACCCAGCGAACATTTATTGTGAGGTTACCGTTCGCCTAGTATTCGGACATTCGACGGATTACGGCTACAAAATCGCTCGAAGAACTCGTAGGCCTCCTAAATAAGAAAGTAGGTAAACCTCACAGAGCGCGGGAAACTCCTACTCACTGCATTATTCCGCTCCGAAAATTTCAAATATTGTGAAACAATGTATCTCTCGGTGGTCGAGTGGACGCTCGCGACTGAGTAGCTAGAAAGGAGGTATATCCCTGGGCGGTATACTGCGTCAGGTCCGCGCAAAGAGGCGCTGGCGACATAAATTGGCAAGAGACCGCGACCACGCAGATGCGTATAATATATACTCTCCGCCTCAAAGTAAGGTCACATCGAACTGCGAAGACTGTGAGTGAAACGGGCGCTGCACGCCGTAGCATTCTTAGGCAATTTACACCTGTCTGAGCAGACATTAAATACAAGATTGACAGTGTTTTCTAGTACTGACAGCACATCAAAAAGCGAGGGACGGAGAGTGAACCGGACGCATAATTCGTGGCTGTTGCACAAAGGACAAAATTCAGGAAACCGAGGACGTAGACATGTGTTGAATCTTGGAGAAGGGTTTGTCATGTCGTGGCCGTCATCGCGCGGGGCCCGATGTGAAAAACAGGTCTGACTCTATCCGACTCGGAGGCGAAAAATAAATGAGGATTGTCAGTGACGCAGGTGAGGACACGGTCGGGAACTGAGACAGTCAGCCGCCATACGTGTCCCAGTTTAAAGGATGAAATTCTTTGTGGTTTAAGTGGCAACACAGGATGACTTATTGATGACTTGGGCTTGGGGCCATTGCTGGCGCATGGCAATGCGAGTCCTTTTTTTCTCTCTCTCTTCTGATGACGATTCGTTACAATGATCAAAATTCAGTATGATTCTAGTAGTAAGACATGCTAAGGAAAGCATAGGTAATCAGAGCACTTCAGAGCGAGACAACGTGGATAAGACAAAACAAACGGAGAAAGTATTGTTGAGATCGCACGAGTGAGTGAATAACTGAACTTTTTTTTTTTTGAGTGAATAAAATGGACTTAATATCATGGGGGCTCAACTGAGAGCTTATATACTGTACAGGATAGTATCTAGAACATACTATGAGTATGAAGAAGAGCATGGTAGCTGAGTAAGATATAAGTAAGAAGAATCGGGGAGAACGTCGGGGAAGTCGGCGGTTAGGAAATGCCGAACCGTGGGGAAATGATTATAACAACAGAAAGAAAAAAACAAAACAGTACGGGATGATCAACTCGACTCCTCAAGCACTAGTAACACGTCATTTGGAGAGAAACTCAAGATCAAGTGCACGAGAATCTGTTTGCCAGTTTGTGGGGGTGGTCTTTGACATGCTCGGCGATCTTCTCGTCTGTGCGGTTATGGATTCTATATATTACAAGGATGAGATTGTGAGAGTGGACATAAAAATAATGGACCTTCAAAGATATATCACGAGGGATTGGGCCATCCTCAATTCCGAGGGCATTCTTGATAACCTCCTGAATAAGGATCTTGTCCTAAGAACATGGAGTGGTCTACTAATGAATGAAGACTCATTGCCAGATGACTGGACATACACAGTGGGGGTTTTAGTGGCTATACAGCCATTAAGATTGAAAGATTCAAGAAATGGGATAGGATCATTTTAAATACTTTTTTTGAAGACTTTTTTCATCCTGAAATCATCCCTGAAGGCACAGCATACATCAAATACCAGTAAATACCGTCCCGGAGACTCTGTACGTACACAACCTGAGTTCGGGGAGCAGATATTCAACTTCGGTGATGCCCAAGTGATTGTTCAAACTGCCCAAGAACCCAGTCGAGTCCTCAGTAATAGGATGGTATTTCACATGCAGAGCTATGAGGTGGTCTAAGTGTACTTTTAATACTGTGTCATTACTGAGGACTCGACCCACTCAAGAGGTTCATGAATGGCTTAGGTATTACCCAAGCTGAATCTCCGCTTGGGAGTCCCCGAATGCAGATCGTCGTTGTGTATGGAGTCCCGGAGACATTCATACGGGTTTTGGGATGGCATGACATGTATGGTATGCCTTTATGGATGATCTGAGGATGAAAAAAAATGGTCTTCAAAAAAAAGCGTCGGAAATCTTCGTGGATAAAGAAAGCGTCGGGATTTGAAATCTTTGATAAAAGCGTCGGAAAAGCTAACCATTTCCGACGCTTACATTTGATCATCACACTTTCTGTATAAGCGTCGGAAATGGACCAAAATCTCAATAATAGCATCAGAAAATACAAAGTTGTATATAAAAGCGTCGGATTATTAAAAGTGCACTTGGATCGCCATAGGTAATATACAGTAATGCTGGTCGTTGCGATTACTCCCGAATATTTTTGTTGGGCCATTCACACACATCATGATCCATGGTGCAGAGGCTAGGATAAATTATTCAGAGCAATTGAAGGGGCGATCCACGACGCTACCGTTGCATCCCAAGCAGGTTCAGCATTGATTAGCGCCGCTGCAGAGGCAATAACGAGGTGGGATCCAATGAAATCGATGGCCACCAAAACGAGGTGGACGATGAGGATTAGGATCAGATTTGTGAGAGAAATTGTGACGAACAAGTTGCCGAAAACGTTGTGACCAACGCTCGACAGGCTGGTAGAGATAGAAATTGCGAAATACTGTGTCTTGTTAGGCAAGATTTCCAAAGGAAAAACCTATACTCACCTGAACACTGTTTTTGAGACAATTGCCGAATACCAACGTATCTGGGACCTCCCAAAGACCGATAGACCGAGCGAAATCCATCACAGAATAGGCTCGGGGAGCTGAACACATCGAAGGGTTACATAAGGATGGACACGGGTACACCCGCGGGTACCTTCGGGCCTACCCGTACCCGTACCCGCAGAAACCGTACCCGTGCACGGGTCGGGTCCAAAACCCGTACGGGTTACCCGCGGGTTGCCGGCCCGGTCAGGTATACCCCCGGAATTTCCAACAAAAATAATATTCTATTGTCAAATACGGTGCGGTAAAAATGTGGACTACTCCACAATCTCAATACTATCATTTCCCTAGCTATCTGCATCATCCTGGGCCCGGATTTGTGATGACTAGAGAGCCCATGCTGAGCAAGAAAACAGAGGAATGTGAAAAAGGAGATCGAATACATGGGTCAATATCTTTGATCTTCATTTTCGAGAGTAACTCTCCAGGCATGGCTGCTGTGATGATAGATTCTTGAGGAGAATGGTGTTGGTTGAAGAATCAATGTGCCACACTCAGGAGATTCACTTTAGGAGCATGCTCTGTCTTCAAATTCACCAAGGGATGGAGACTGGCGGCTTCGTGGAAGAGGTTCAGTTCTGTTCTTATTCACGAACACAAATTTTCAGCCTGTTTATATATGGTAAAGTAAGCATTTTGGAGCCCAAAAACCCGTGGGTACACGGGTCGGGTATGCGGGTTGAGCGCGGGTCTGAAATCGCGGCCCGTACCCGTACCAGCCCGCACCTGCGGGTGTACCCGCGACCCGTGTCCATCCTTAGAAGGGTACAAGCAATCGGGTACAAGCAATCCCCCATCATTGTGAAGAGATCATTTGTTCTGTGGTGAGACACATCTTGTGTACCCCACACGCATGATCCGTCCATCGCTGGTATTCACCCAAAGAACAGTGATTTGATAGGCCGTGCTACACATATTTATCCAGTGCAACTCCAGCATGGCGATGAGTACGTGGGTTGCCAAGAATAGTGACGTTGGGCAGAGACAACAACAATAATGTGAGGTCGGGATACGCAATGTAGACCCCATTCCATCCAAGTGATGAAGTTCATGACAAAGGTTGAATGGAAGCAAAAAATGGATGGAACGGGGCTGGATCCTGCCACGACAATGAGGTTGATAATGCATTCCCCGTGTTGCAGCCAGTACACGTGAAGCATATCAAAGGCAGAGGGATAGTTGTTTGTGTGAAATGCAGCTGCCTTCGAATGTGCACCTCCCAGAGCATGCACTCTGAATACGGTGCAATTCTTCCTGGCTTCTGGCATTGATACAGAACTGAAGCCACGGTGGGCACTGTTGGAACAAAAAAAAAAATAGAATAGTACCTTCTGCAAAGAGGATTAAATGCTCTGCTGTTCTGTGCCTGTGTCTTTGAACAGGCAGGAAGCGAGACAGAGATTCAAGCTGGGCCACAGCTGAGTCGAAGCCGTTTGAGCCAGCTGGTTTTGAAACCGTGGGCTTTTGTGATAGCTTAGCTGAGCGGTGGGAGCATTGCAGCCCTCAATTTACTGTATTTTTTCTGAACAATTTTGAACCAGAGCAAAAGCCCTGCCGCCGGTCAGCACAATGTCGGCACAACCCGGGTCCCGCTTTTGCAATGATCCGCTCCGGAATTCTCACGTCAACGGATGCTGGGCCGAACATAAAGCATAAATGACTAAGGGTCAAATTTCGCGTAACAAAGTTGATCCGCTGGTGGCCGCGTGGTCTACGGCGAAGACGAAAACACTCATAAAAATTCCACATAAAAATTTGAGAGGGAATACAATTCTTGCAGCAGCAAACAGGTCAAAGTTGACTGTAGGCCTTTACCCACGGCCTTTATCACGGCCATCATTAGGATCAAGGTTTTTACAAACGAGGCCGCGTGAAATTTGTGACTGCATGTTTTTATGTTGTAAAGGTTCAGCAATTACGCGATGGTTACGGCAGCCGGTCGTATCTCATCTCTCCGTCCGAGTCACCTTTGAGCAATGTTTGAGCGGGTCCGAAGAAGGTAACTAATCTCGTCTCCGCTGTGGTTCGGCAGGAATTCGTCAGCATGATTAATATCCGGCATCGACTGGATAAAGGGCCGCTGTCAATTGGCAGGAGCATCACAACATGTCTCCCACTCGCAGCATTGGAAACTCAACCTTCCCCGCCATCGGCTTCGGTGCAATGGGCATCTCCGTCTTCTACGGAGCGGTAGACTCTGACGAGGAGCGTTTCAAGGTGGGGCTCTCGACATACCTCAGTGATGTATCTGACTGGCTTTCGGCAGATCCTCGACGCCGCCTACGCTGCCGGGTGCACTTTCTGGGATACCGCAGACGTTTACCGCGACTCGGAGGAGCTCATCGGTAAATGGTGCGTGTAAACACGGATTGCAACGCGGATATCTAGCTTACCGAGGACGCGCTAGGTTCAAGCGCACCGGGAAACGCGATGAAATCTTCCTCTCTACGAAATTCGGCTTCATTCCCGCAGACTTTTCCATCAACGGGACCCCGGCGTATGTGAAGCAGGCTGTCGAGGCCTCGCTCGCCAAGCTAGGTGTCGAGACCATTGATCTGTATTACCTCCACGTGCGCCCTCTACTCGCACTGTACTCCCTCTTCCTGCCCTGATTCCGCGCAGCGTGCCGATGCGAAAACGCCCATCGAACACACCGTCGCCGCCATGGCCGAGTTCGTCAAGTGAGTTTCTTCATTCACATCCCAGCCGTGATCTAATTTTTCAAACGCTTAGAGCCGGCAAAGTCAAATACATCGGCCTCTCCGAGGTCTCCGCATCCACCTTGCGCCGCGCGCACGCGGTCCACCCCATCGCCGCCGTCCAGGTCGAGTACTCGCCATTCACGCTCGACATTGAGGACCCTAAGATCAATGTGCTCAACACGGCACGCGAACTCGGCATCAAGATCGTCGCGTACTCGCCCCTTGGGCGAGGCCTCCTCACCGGCCAATATGTGCGTCTACCTTCTCGATCTGTCCGTGATTGTAATTGACATATGTGTTCAGAAATCCCCAGACGACTTTGAGGACACGGATTTCCGCAAGATTGTCCCCCGGTACGCCCAATTCACTTCCCCAATTCCGGAGCCCAGGGTCTAACGCCAAAAAACAGCTACAACGCCACCAACTTCCCGAATATCCTCAAGCTCGCGGACGGGCTCAAAGAAATCGGCACCAAATATGACGGCGCCACGGGCGGCCAAGTCGCCCTGGCGTGGCTGCTCGCACAGGGCGACGACATCATCCCCATCCCCGGGACGAAGAAAATCAAGGTACACTGCCTCGCGTTCCTCCATCCCATTCGCCTACGGACTAACCATCTTGTCGCAGTATCTGCAGGAGAACATCGCCGCCGGCGCGATCACGCTCTCCGCGGCGGATGTACAGGCGGTGAGGGACGTGGCGGTGCGGGCGGACGCGGCGCAGGGGGATCGCTACCCACCGGGGATGATGGAACAGATGTTTGTGGAAACACCGGAAGCATAGTGGATTTCAGATGTGTGTGTGTGTGGGGGAGGATTCATATACAATTTTCTTGATCGTCCCACGACGCATTTACATCAATAAGTTTTGAATTACCTATAAGATGGACGGGTTTGACTTGGGAGTGGAGAGAACACAGAGAGAGTAAGGGCGCGTCATTTACTGGTAGATATTCGAGGTGCAACCCTATCAAGCAGATAAAAACCCAAAATAAACAAGTGAGAGTTGCCCTTATGACCTGAAGACTGGAAGGAAAGTGGTGTGATATATTTCACTACCAGGTCCCTTTTCAATAACATTCATGAACTGAATCTACTGACTAAGGAATGAAAACAGCTAGCCGTTACTACTCTGTCCGACCTCATCTCAAAAAAGGAAGAGGAGAAGGAACTCATCTCGGCGAAAGGGACCCGGTGCAGAACAGAAACTTCTGCAGGACAAGTGACCTGAGAATCGAACCAGGATTCCCGTTAAATTCTCCAAGATGTGGTATGACGTGTGTGAACCACCCACGGCTTCTCGCAAAAGTACAAACAATGTAGTTCGCAGGAACTTCTGGTGCAAAACTTCCGGTGGGTCAAAATGGCAAAATTGATTGTCATGTGATCCTTTGAGGTAAGTTATTCTGCTTGAGGCATTTTCACCATTGGCTCGGCATTTTCCGGACCAATGCGGAAAATGTCTCCATATGCTGCCGAAAATAGTGTTTTCAGGCAGCATTAGCCGCTGAATACTCCGAGACACATCACGTGGTCGTCTCAATCAACAACAAGCTTTACGACCTGTGCCTTCGGCACGGCCACTCGCTCCGCTCGCAGCCGTCCCTTCAGCAGGGTCGACAGCTTGTTGAGGCTCCGCCCCAAACCCCGGGGGGTGCTCCGCTTAATCTCTGTAGCCAACCACAATGTAAATTAGACTTTTTTGAGTACATTACACATTACAAACACACTACGTGAGAGAACTAAGAGAGGGGATATCAGCAAAACTTCCGAACAGCTTGAGAAAATACTTACAATTTAGCTAAAGCAGAACTTCAGGGTATACAATATTTTTGGTGATGCTGTTGGCATCATTCTTAAAGAGTGCTGATACGTTGACTTGAGGTGCATCAAGAAAGAGCCACATATAGTTGTCCATGAGCAAAGACATCGGTACGAAGGTCCAGACCAATATGATCGACTGACTGGCCCCGGGACTTGTTGATGGTCATTGAAAATGCCAGTCGAACAGGGGATTGCCGATGTTTCATCTCAAATGCAATCTGCTCGCTAGAGGGAATGATTGTGATGTGTGGGATGAATGCTTTTTTGCCATTGTGTTCTCCTGCAATGAGTCGGATCTCGAGAACATGTGGTGAGATCCTGGTAAGAATGCCTCGAGATCCATTGCAGAGGCCATTTGCTGGATCCAAATTCCATAGCACCATGATTGCAACTTTCAAGGCCAGCTTCGCCAAAGGTAGGCCAGATGCACGGATAGAGTTGAGATATTCAACAGGATATTCGAAATCACAGTCAACTCCCGGTTCGGTTACAACAGAATCTGCACTGTGGAAAATAACTTCGTCTCCTGGGAGTTTGTCAAGTAACATCTGATTCATCTCATCCACATCATCGTTGCGGGCAGAGAGAATAGTGTGCTCCAAGAAGTATTTATCCTGGTTGTGGTCTGCAGGAATCATTGAAGTCCCAGGATAGATGGTGTCAATGACAGATTGAACAGTATTGCTGGGGAGCTTCATGACTTCAGGAAGTTCAATGTTCTGGGCAGGATCTGTCAGCCTTCCGTGCCCAACATCCAGAAGCCATTTTGCAAAGTCCTTGTCCTCTTGTTGCATCAGGACCTCCGAGCCGCATGTTTTGAGTGAGATTAAGTACTTCAACTTTCTTCCACAGAAGTGAACATTGAAGGCAGAGCCCAACAATCTGCTCTCTCCCACCTTTGATAACAACAGGTAGTATCTGCTGAAAATCACCACCATATACAACAGTACATCCACCATATGGGCATGGACCATTTCGAATGTCCTGCATGGTCTTATCCACAGTCTCCAGGGCACGCCTATCCTGCATTGGAACCTCATCCCAATTGATCAGCCGGACCCTACGGAGGAGCTCAGCAAGCATGGTGCCTTTTTTCACAGGACACAGGATGCCTTCCCACAACTTAATTGGAAATTTGAATGTAGAGTGACAGGTTCTGCCTTCAAGAAGTAGCAATGAGGCAATCCCAGATGATGCCACACATAATACAATTATTCCCTCTGCCTGAAAAGCATAGCATAATGTGTTATATACATAAGTTAGGAAGATACAGCAACTTGAATGGCATGCAGACCGGGCAAAAGAGAAATAGTTGGCTGCAACACAAAGAAGGAAGTGAGAAGGGTAATAATGGAAACAAAAATATTACTACCTTATGGGCAGGCAGTCTTTCGGTGCAGGCAGGATGTGGGAAGAGTCGTACGACTCGTATCAGAGGTGTTTGGTGCAATTAGGAGTGTTAGCCGACGCGACACGTTTCCGAAACACGGCTTCGGCCGAATTATCATGTGACATTCCCGTGACTTATCAGGTGATTTTGGGGTGGCAGTGTTCGTAGTGTTTATAGGATCAATCAACCAAGCTAAGCCAGCACAGATCAAGCACAGATAACGACCCGTGCATTCAATTTCTTTGGACAATTGTCGTCTCTTGAAAATCTCATAGTCAGAACTATTGGAAATGTTCCGGAGACGCATACTGTAGAAAAGCTTACAGCCAGAACCCATGATCACAACTACTCAACTTGATAGGCGGCGGTCCGTGGCCCGACAATGGAATAAACTAAATGCGACCGTCAAGGGCTTCGTCTGTCCTCCAAAGTCTCAACATTTCAATGTCACTAAAGGCCTGCGCCAAATGCGCCAACAGCGAGACCAAAAGGGTGTCCGTGATACATCCGAGTTGTCTGCCATGCAGGACGTTGAAGACCGGATGAGACCAAGAGAATCGATTTCTATTCGATCGAAATGACGTGGGATGAATTCTTCCCTTTGCACACGGTTGGCCACTCGCATAGGGCCGGATCCTTCTTTGAGTGGTATGTCTAGCTTACTTCCAGCTGCTCGTCGGAATAACCAACTAGTTAGCACAGACGGTATCAGTTCGCATTCGGGCTGCGTATAAAGCGATGCCACAGGAAGATAGCAACCGAATGTGTCACAATGAATATCACGCGATAAGAGCCTGTTTGGATGGACAATCGATTGTGATTGTCCAATTGTCGTACCTATTCCGGTAATCGAATTGTGGTCTGATTGTCGTTACGTTGCGTGATGATGTGTGACCGTACGTGAGCTTTTATCTTTCCCACACCAATTTTGCCCTCGCAAAGGACCTTTCAACGTGACTATGCCTCCCGAGAGGCATTCTGGAGGTAGATCCGCCTCTCCCGGGCATGCACCCCCAAAACCCCGGGGCCGCCGGGCCGCTTCAGATCAGGAAAAGGCTTCGTGGTCCCCATCCGAGACCAAAGAGTTGTTGGACTTCCTGGTGACCCAGAAGGCCAAGGCTGGGGACGGGGGCAACTTCCCAGGCTCGGTTTGGACGGCTGCATCTGCTCTCCTCGACCCGAAGGTTACAAAGGGTGGCCCGAAGACGGCTAAAGTATGCTTGAATAAATACACTCAGGTGCGTGTTCTTTGATTCTCTTGGGATGAAACCTGATGTTCCACAGCTACGTGGTATCTTTAAAGTTATCAGGGAGCTTCAGAACGTCTCTGGCTGGCATTGGAGCGACACCACAGGCGCCAGCATCACAGCGGAGACAAAATCATCGTGGGATGACTACGTGAAGGCCCACCCAAAAGCGAAGGGTTTCCGCAATAAGGGGTGGCCGTTCTGCTCCCAAATGGATGATCTCATCCCTCGGGAGGCCCTGGGACTCCATGTTTACCGCCCTTCGCAGGCCGGCGAGAATATGGAGCACAACAGCGATTTTGGTCCACCCTCGGGCGATGAAGGTAATGACAGTAATGGCGGGGGTGAAGACGATGAGGAGGAGGAAGAAACGACTCGGTCCCGTCGTCGTCGAGCCTCTAGTCCTCGCTGGGACATTGAAGATGGGTCCTCGTCCCCCAATGCTGCAGCTTCTCAGGTTCTTTATCCCTTCGTCTTGATTCTGTGCTTGAAATTGACTACATTTGTTTAGGCTTCATCCGATCCTCCTCCTCATCAGCAGCACCATGCAGCGACGCTAGGCCCATCTCGAAAATCTCGTCCTTCTGCGCCGGGTCCTGCAGCCCTTGCACAGCTTGCTGCCTCGGTCTCAGACGTCAGTGAGAGCCTCCGTTCGGCACTCGGGCCACAGGATCGTGGTGGACTCGCAACCACTCCGAAGCGCCAAATGAATATGATGCTTCGTGCACAACAGCTCGAGACGTGGCTCAGCCCCGACAACCTTGCTGCGTTCATCGAGATTTTGGAAGCAGATGTCAAAGTTGCAGATGCGTATAACACCCTGGCTAATGAGGATCTGCGACGAGCATGGGTTAAGCGGAAACTCCGGAAGGCTCTTGGGGAAGAGTACAATGCTCTGGACTTCTATGATATGGGGACAGAGAACTATGATAATATGAACTTCAGTCTATACAACTAGATGTTTCCTATCTTTCAATAGAACCCCTACTCATCCAATTCACCATACTCCCGAAGTATCTCCTGATAGCTGACCCACATCTCCTGTGAAATCTGGTCCCGTCTCGCCTTTGCCCTTTCCTTTTCAGCATCGTCTGCTGGTCCATCAGCAAGCTCTCCAAAATCAGCCTCAGAATCTACATGTTCGCCCGGTTGAGGGTCGCCATTCTCATCGTCAAGTGCTTTGACATCGTCCGGGTCGTATTTGAGAATGAGGTTGTGAATGGCACATAAGGCTGGCAGAATACGTGCTTGGATATCCATGTCGAACTGAGGAGGATGAACCAGAATTGACCAGCGCCGCTTCACAACACCAAAAATCCGCTCAATGACATTTCGAGCAGATGCATGTCGCAAGTTGTACAACTCTTCACGGTTCGAAGGGCTGTGGATACTTCAGATACTGTTGGATATGCTGGACAGGAAAATACACACCGCACGCCAGCCCGTCCCCACTCTGCGAGATGGTACCGGGTCATCGGCCTTTGGAAGTTTCACATATTTTGTGTAGAATGGGGGTGAAGACACGGCAATAAGAATGCATCGGAAATACCTGCAAAAGCACTGTAAAAAAACATGTGAGGGAAGAAAAAGGGTGGTACAGACTTGGATATTGTTTCATTTGAGTGCTGGAACTGCTCCCCAACATGCCGGACTGAGAGACCAGTCACACACATGTACAGGAAGATAGCAGCCTGTTCCTCGAGACGGATATACTTTGAGTCTTCTAGGTCTGCCACAGCACGGAGTTCAGCCACAAAAATCAAGAAAACATGCAGATGCATCCCGAGCTCGCAATGAATGCGCTCTGAGTGCCCTGATATGAGTTCCGAGACCCAAGCATCGCCCGTCAGTGCAGATGTGTGGTATGGCTGTTTCCAGTACAGTGGGTTGGCGTAGATGAGAGCAGCAAGGGCAATGGCCTGAATGATATATGCAACACCCAAAAGGACACGTCTCGGGAGCCCTGGGTCTCTGTTAGTAGGCGGCATTTGTGCAGAAACGCGTCGGGAATGGGAGCAAGATGGAAAATGATCGCGTATGGTCACACATCATCACGCAACGTAACGACAATCAGACCACAATTCGATTACCGGAATAGGTACGACAATTGGACAATCACAATCGATTGTCCATCCGAACAGGCTCTAAGATTTTTTTATTTCCCGGCGGAAATTCCCCGGGTCAACTCGGCTTTCGGCTCTCGGCGTTCGGATTACTCGGCTCCGTTGCGGAGTCATCATCGGCACTTTGT
Organism: Mycena maculata; assembly: GCA_029448575.1. Lineage (NCBI taxonomy): Eukaryota > Fungi > Basidiomycota > Agaricomycetes > Agaricales > Mycenaceae > Mycena > Mycena maculata. The sequence continues at coordinate 250,660 of JARJLG010000138.1, forward strand.
TTCCTCACTCTTTGAACAACATGCTGGGCAACCCCGCAAAGTTATCGGAATCTCCTCAATTCCTGATTCTGAAGGACTGTCTCGCACGGCGTCTACTCTCCTTTCCCGAACTGCAAAACCCCACTCATGCTCAGGAGTCGTCGGAACCAGAGCTACGCGATTTCACTTCTTATCTCGCACAGGAGGTCTGGTCGACACTCCCTACTGCATATTTGGAGGCTTCCTATGAGAATAAATCTCATATTCCCGATGATCTCGACTCCATACCCCTAGATTCGACCTCAGGCTCATTCATCGACACATTGGTTTCTTATGGAATTGTCTCCGACGCCGAAGCGTCCCAGACCTTCCTGCGGAGGGTACTCGCCGAATATTTAACGGATGTATGTGCCCCGCCGCCCGTGTGGTCATCTACGCGGGTCAAGGAGTGCGAGATATGTGAGCGGGAGATCCCGCTGACTTATCACCACTTGATCCCGCGCTCGACACACGCAAAAGCGGTGAAAAAGAAATGGCATCCTACCGGCATGTTGAACTCGGTGGCCTGGCTATGCAGGTGCGCAATCAGTCTTATATATTTTATGTATCTCTGATCTGTGCTCTCGATTCAAGGCCTTGTCACACAGTCGTCCATCAAGTTGCGACAAATGAGGAACTTGCGCTGAATTATCATTCTGTCGATCTCCTGTTACAACGAGAGGATATTCAACGCTGGGGAAGATATGCGTCCAAACAGCGATATGGCCCTCGGCGAGGATGACCCGGGCGTTCCAGTAAATCCTACGGACTGAGTGACGTTCCCGAGAAGATGGTCCGTCCATTCGACACATTTCTTGAAACACAGCCTTGACTGCTCTCTAGGTCCCGTTCCCTTCTCTGCTCCTGTCGCTTCGGTGTTACCCAAGTCAGTCCACCGACTCAATAAATTCTGTAATTGAACGGTGCTTTAATTATATTATCCAATTCTGTCTCGCCGAGGGGAATCATCTGCCCAGCGACTGCCGTTGGAACGTTTCAACGCGCCGTCGATGATTGTCTGTCCTCGTCGGTCAGAGACACGGTGAACACTCTCAGATTGTCTCCGGGATACTCCGAACATCCGAGTCGAGCGCCTGTGTTTCATCCACCGTGTTATCACTAGCGCTGATGTGAATCATGAAATGGAGTGCACTTGCCAATTGTCACGGCGCCTACCATTGAATGATCAAGGACCCAGCGTGTAGCGACGTTGGAAACACTGAGGCCGCCGTGCCTATCGCCGATGCCAAGGAGGACACGTAGAAGATCTTGAAACAGATCCCACGTTCCCCAGGCCTTGAAGATCATGTCGAGGGACTGAAATGATGCCTTGCGCTGGGAAGGGTTGAGGGAACCTGAATATAACTCAGGTTCAGGTTGACCGATCCATTTGTCTGCGAGGAAACCACCACACTTTCGGGAGATTTGTTGAAATCCGGTTGGTTGAGATTATCTACGTACCAGGGTACCGTACGTCAGGAGCTTGACATTATGCTCAGCGCAAACAGTGGCCACCCCATCCAGAGGCCGAGTGTCAATCAACGAGAACTGTACGACAATGAGAAGCGAACAGCGTATTGTTATACAGTATGTACACCAAGTTGTCCAACGATTTAAAAAGATATGGAGTGTTCGTAAGTATTCCTATTCGACAACACCATCGTATGCTTCTCGCCGGCTCCAATTTCAGGCAATAGAGATCTTTTTGGGCGCCTGATCGGGGGTCGTCTTGGGGAAGGTCACGGTCAAAATTCCATTCTCCATGGAAGCCTTGACTTCGTTTTCCTAGAATATTAGACAATTAGTTGACCATAGAGTTGAGATGGTCTAACAAAAAACTTGCCTTGACGCCCTGAGGCAGCTGCAGAGTTCTGGTCATCTTGCCGAATCTCCTCTCGCGGATGGCATATCCATCCTTCTCGTGTGATTCGGAGATCTTGCTCTCGGCGGCGATGCTCAGTCTGCCGCTCTGCACGTCGATCTGCACGTCCTCTTTCTTGATTCCAGGCAGCTCGAACGTCGCCGTCACAGTGTTGGCCTCAGAATTTTCGTGGAGATCCATCCTGAACGAATTCATCAGTCACCGACCAAGGAAAGAGTCGAAGGGAATATTACCTCGGCCTGAGAGCACGCTGTAAGTCGTCTCCGCCGCCCTGGCGCTGGAGAGCTTGGCTCTGGTTGTTGCCCAAACGACCAAAGGTGTCGTTGATTATACGCTCAACGTCGTAGAAGGGGTCGTAGTAGAAGACAGACATCGTGTGAGGAGTAGTTGTAGAGAGTAGCTGGGAGATTTGCTGTGCTGTGGAACTGGGGGGTGGGCGAGTGCAGCGGTGAATTTATACCTCAGGATACAGAACTCTGTACGGCACTAGAATGTTCGAGACTGCGACAATACGTCACACAGTGCTGAGAATTGAGGTCACCTAGGTCATAAGAACAGCATAAAAATGTTAAATTTGGCGGTAGACGTAGATCATTCTGGAACTTTGACAGGTTTGGAAGTGCAAATAATAGCGGCCGTGCGAGAAAGTTCGAGGGGGTTAATCATAGGCACGCTCCCCATCCCTGGGCGTTCAAGTCCGATACAGATATTTTGAAATTCGATGGAGGTGTTCAATATTTTAGTAATTCCGCAACTGGTTTGAGTCTCCAGTCGTTCAGAACGAGGGACCACAGAGGGAGTCCGCCAAAGCAGCATAGGTCGTTATTGTGTCAGGTACACTGGCAGGGTGAATGACACGAGTTGAGAAGGCCCAGTCCCTGCATTCCCAGAGAATGTTCGAGAACAATGGTCACAAGAACAGCGATTCGCTCTCTGTCCAGCACGGTCTTAATGAGGGTATCTAGGGCCCAGGCGAACAGAGTGTCAAGACTCAAGAGAGAACACAGAGTCGCGTGCGCGTCGCCTTCGAGGTTGCAGGCAGTGACTAAAGTACAACGACGGCCGCCTGTCAAATTCCCTGATATGGGAAATCACGTTGAGGCGGAAACAATAGTGGCCGGCAACCTCTATTTAGTATTATGTGCGGACCGGCAAAGCTGGTCCTGCGGCGTCCGTCGGATTTAGTCGTGGGAATCGCCGAAGACCAGTGGATATCCACCTATGTCCACTGTCTCCCCAGGAGGGACACCGTATATTAGGGTCATTCACAGTAGCCCTTTTTCGCTCCCTTTTTCACTCTCTTTTTTCTTCCTTTTTCGCATTCCCATCGATTTTCGTTCTTTTGTTTTTTCCCTTTTCAGTTTAGCTATGTAAAAGGGTGTGAAAAGGGAAAAAAATATCGTCTCCAAGTGCACAAACCATCAAAAACCACGAAACAAGGCATGCAAAAAGGGAAGAAAAAGGGGCTACTGTGAAACACCCCATTGCAAATGTAATGATGTCCGGTGAATTCCACTGGATGTGGTTAGAAAACTTAGTGGTACACCCAAGATGTAATTAACATATAAACCATGTTTAGCGGATGTCATTGAAAAATCCCCCGAAATGTACTGAAATCCAATGGGTTTTCAGTGGATTCCAATGGATTCCGATGGATCAGGATGCCTGTTTTGCTTCAACTAAATAATAGATGGATCCGAATATGTGAATGACAGTGTGCAGGAATGTGGCATTAGGGTTGTTCACAGGTCCTTTTTCACTTCCTTTTTGCTCTCCTTTTTGGCTTCCTTTTTGTACTCCCTTTTCACTTTTGTGCTGCCTTGTTAGCTGTCTTGTCCCTTCTGGTAGTAGGTCTGTTCTGAGCCACTGGTGGACTTTGGTTACCTTTGGTCGCTAGCTTACATCGAATTTGAGACTCTGATTTAAACAGATTCAAACATAGTGAAGGGTCAAAAGAACTAGAGGTGCTCTTTAGACATTTCCCACAGTATGGGAACAATAACTGGGCTCATTTTGCAAAACATGAAGACAAGAAAGCAAAAAGTAAGCAAAAAAAAAAGAGATGAAAAAGGGAGCAGCCCATTTTTTTTCTCCTTTTTGGCATTCCCTCCGTTTTTCTTGCTTCTTTATCCCTTTTGGGTTTAGAAGTGTGAAAAGGGGACAACTGCAAAAAGAATGGTATTCTACTTGCTAATTTGGACGAAAGGAAGAAAAAAGGAAGCCAAAAAGGAGGCAAAAGAGGGAGTCGCAGCGGGGGTTTCACAGTAACCCTTTTCTTCCCTTTTTGCTCCCCTTTTTCTCTGGTTTTCGATGGTTTGTGCACTTAGACATGATGCTTTTCCCCTTTTCGCACCTTTTTACATAGCTAAATTGAAAAGGGAAAAAAAACCGGGCGAAAAACGAAGGGAATGCCAAAAAGGAGAAAAAAAGGAGCGCAAAATACTAAGTACTAGTTCAATTAAAATTGGGACATGCTTCGTCCTATGTTGCCAATGAAATTGCTGACCTATCTTGGTTGAAGCTTGTGTGGAACAATTCTACTTGCTACAAATCAGATATTCATCGGACTTTGAATTGGAAGCGTTGGCTAGCGGTGGCCGCTCGATGGTAATCAACGGCACCACCCGTCTGATCACCCGATACCATTGGAGATCAACGCAAGCCATCGGAGGACACCGGTGGACGGTGGACAACGTCCACTGGCGTCCTTGGTAGCTCCGGGCATATAATATAACTCCCGGCAACCTGCGGCAGCGAGCGCCCATCGATCGACATTTGATCCGCAGAGAGTATACGATTAGATCAGCGACATCATTCCAACATTCCACCATTTTGATGTCGAACGGCGTCTCAAGGGATGATGACAGGCCACTTATATACCCACTCCAGACATCTCGTCCGCATATCTTTGTCCATGGCCATCCCTCGAGGCGAGCCCCCGGGGCCCCCCAGTTTCGCGCTTATGTGCGTGCTCACGTCTTTCCGCAGAGCTGGGCAGTCGCTCACCTCGCCTCTTGCAGGTTTGCGCCGCTCTTCTTTGGCGTCGTATTTAACGCGATGCTCTTGGGTGTCTTCGTCATGCAGGTCGGACGATCCTCCCCTCGTGGCCCTCCCCGCTCATCTCCGCGCAGGTTCACTCTTATTTTCGGCTCTACAAGACGTGCGTCTCCTCCAAGCTTGCTTCTCACTGTTCTGAGCGCATCCTGTAGTGACTTTGCATGGATTCGATATCTTGTGCGCTAAATCTACCCACCGTCTCACTCCGAACCACGCTCATACAACACAGATATATTATTTAATCGTGATGGAAATCGTCAACACCATCTTTGACGTTGGCCTCATTTACGAACCGCTCATTGCCCTGCACAGTGTGTACCTTGACCTCTCTCCGCCCTCCCTTCCTCACAGCGCTGCAGACTCCCCACTAGTCACCGTCAATGCTCCCACCCGTGAGCCCCCCCAAAGTCCTGACAACGCGAAGCTGATGTACCACAATCCAGTTCTTGCTGCCGGTATGTTAACGATCACCGCACAGCTTTCAGAAGGCAGAGACTCACCCCGCGTCAGATCCCATAGTGACAGTCAGCGCTTATCTTAAGTTTGGTGTTGCTCCCGCTGACCATCATCTGATCAGGCGCTCATTTCGACACCAACCCAGCTATTCATGGCATGGCGCATCAGGATGGTCACCAAGTCAAGATGGCTTGCCCTGATCGTCGCCTTTCTCGCATTTACTTCGCTGGGTAAATTCTCCAACACATTCCGCGCAGCTGGAGGCTGAGCGCGTACGCGATAGTTGCCGGCGTGGCGGCGACCGCAAACGTTATCCGCGTCAAGGAATTCTCCCAATTCGACGACATACAGGGCGTACTAGCGCTTTGGCTGACTTCGATGGCGTTTGCGGACCTCTTCATCACCGCCTTCCTCGTGAACTTCCTCGTGAGTTCCAGACGCATCGCATTTGATTTAACCGTGTGTCTAATGTCCCAACAGTGGACGAACAAAACCGGTTTCCGGACGCGGACGGACTCGGTCGCGGACAAGATCATATTTTTCACGGTCCAGACGGGGACGCTGACGTCGTTTGCGGCCATCGCGGACATCTCGGTCTTTCTCCTCATTCCGGTGCGCATGCTTCCTCCCTCGTGAAATACCATTGGTGCTGAAAGCACGCGGCAGAACACGTCTCTGTGAGTCGCTCTCCCGCGGCCTGGTGTACTCGTTTGAACTTACCGGCCCCAGGCAATTCATCTGGGACTTCTCACTCTCCAAACTCTACTCCATCTGTTTGATTTCGACGTGCGTATTCGACGATTGGTCGCATTCACATGTTTATATCGGGTCTTTCTCAGCCTCATCGCCCGGAAAGAATGGAACAACCTCCTGGAGGACATGCCCTCGCAAAACGATAGCATCGACTCGCACGACGCCATAATCAAAGTCCGCCGCGCCGTACGTCCATATTATCAACTCCACCCCAAACGAAGGCCCTAACCCGACCTTCTTCCAGACGGACGTCGAAGGCCTGCAGCTCTACATCCCGGAGCAGTTTGAAATCAGCGCGAACCCGTCCCCGCGCAGGCGCACCCCGCGCGCAGAATGGCTACCCCGGCCCCTTCCGCTGCCGACTAAAAGCTCCAACACGAGTATCAGCTCCGAGAGCGACAGGATACGACGCACGGCCGACTGGGCAGTGAGCACAGGGAGGTAGCGCCCGCCACGAGGTCGCGCCGTTTCGTGGATTCTTGATGGCGCGCATGTGTCCCCAGAACCGGGCAATGTCCCCGCGGGATCAAATCGCCCCCGCTGACATTGACAGATCCCTGGCGTGATCCGCAACACGAGTGAAACACTCACTTGCATCCTTGCCGATCTGTCCGTCGGTCGTTGCGCGAACGCGCGTCAGACTATAGGGATCATACACCGAGCTGGCAGAGATGGACATGCGCACCGTGTACTGTATGTGTGTTCGGACTTTGCTTATTCGGACTTTGTTTGATACAGCACAATGCAGTACCGGATGTTACTACCTACCCTCGTGAATATAGACTGTACAGTCACAATTGAATCCTCGCGATTTGTGGGAAAGATGGGAGCGAGGGCTCTACTCCCTGTCGCGCCTGAAATAAACCCCTCCCTTGCCCAGCTTCGCGTCCTGTTCCAGATCGTACGCAGTTCGCACACCCACGGACCCAAAGGGGACATTACGATACACCGACTCCTCCGCGCGCAGCCGGCGCTCCTCCACGCGATACCGCTCCTTCACCTCCGCTGCGGTTTGTTCCCCGCCCGCGAGCTTGTACGCGCGATTCAGTGCCCACGCACCCCAGGTGCTGGTGCCGGGGACCATCTGCGCGACCTTCAAGAACGGGAACGCCGCGTAGAAGCTCGCCCACGCGGCCGTCGCCGCCGCCACCGACCCGCTCTTCACCAGCAGCTCGGGCACCACCGTCACGACCGACGCGCCGCGCGGGTGCGCAGAGCTGAGGGAGAGGGACCCCACGCGGAACGACGCGGTCGACGCGATCGCGCGCCCTGACTTGTTGATCAGGAGGCGGAAATAGCCGTCGCCAGCGGAAACGGGGATGTGCACAAAATCCGTCTCGAGGACACGGTGGTCCTTGGGTGCACTCGCCGAATGGAGGAACTGCTCGATTTCCTTGTCGTACTGCGCCCTCTTCTCCGCGTCCACCGTCTCCCAATATCCCGCCGAGGTAGGGGTCACATCCACCTCCTTTCCGATGGTGCCGCCCATCCAGCCGCCCATCGTCCAGCCCAGAAGCCCGGTGCGCCAGCCGCGGCGCTGCAGGGAAATGGTGCGGTCTGCGGGGAGCGGCTTGCGCCCGAGGATAGATATAGGCACGACGGTCGATGTTCCTCGGTAATACACCCACGGACGTATATGGCGCACAGTCGAATATGGGGCACCTAGAACCCACAGCGGTTCCGCGTCATTCAGTGCGTGAAAAGCCGATATTGCGGTGGATCCTGCGGTGCGACAAAGTTCAACGATTTTGGAACTGGAGGAATCTTCTGCCTCGGAATGTGGCTTTCTCTGCGTTGACATGGTGGTAAGGAGCGAAGCAGGGAGCGCACTATGACGTCATGAAACGCGGTCACGTTCTACGCTGAATCACAAGTGAAACAATTCTGGTTAAGTGGATAACCCACAGCAAATCATGCAAAGAATATGAAGAAAATATCTACAATACCTTTTTCATATTGGTGGATGAAATATTCAAAACCCATTCAAAACTCATTGTGTCTTGGATGTCTTTTGGACTTGGGGTGTGGGCCGTGGCACCGCCCGGCAAAACTTGTACTTGTATTTTTTTAAAATGAGATATCCGGAAACTCCCAAAATCTCAAACAGGATCCTGGTATATTGAGGGGACCTTCAATTAATTAATTCATAAGCAACACATAAACACCTCAAAATGAGAGAAAGAGGAACAGGCAATCAGAAGCTTGATTGCCAATTCCCCTACATTTCTGTTGCAGGTGTAACGAACGTTACAGGAGAAACAAATGCATGCCATTAAAAAGTGCAAAAAAGCATCCCATCATTTGATGATCTGTCCTCGAGTCAGATGAGGGATGGGTACTGGGCACTGGGGTGCAGAACATTAAGGGTCCGGGTATTGTTCCCCCCTCTGTGGACATGGGTATCGGACAACTTTGTAGTAGACAGATATGACCCACGATACCTAAATAGGGTCGTTCACAATAATCCTTTTTCTCCCTTTTCTCTCCTTTTTGATGTTCCCGTCAATTTTCACTGAGGTTTTTTTCCTTTTCCACTGAGAGGTGTAAGAAGAATCCAGATCCAAAAATCAGGTTCCCACGGCCAAAGTTGGATGAAAACCAGAAAAAAATGAGGGCTAAAGGGAACAAAAATGAGTTACTGTGGGTGAGCAAGGGTATTTTGAAAAAAGGGGAGAAAAAGAGAACCTTCCGGAACTTATATTTCACCTAGAATATTCGGAGGGCCACGGGGTCGGTTCAGGGTACATTTGAGGTGTTGGAAGGAGATAACCTAACAAGAACTGGAGAAAGGAACCACTGTGAAAAAGGGCCCTTTTTGAAAAGACCACATGTAGACCTTTTTGATCCCTTTTCTTCGGTCCCTCTTGTGAAAAAGGGAGTAAAAGGGAGTGCAAAAAGGGAGCAAAAAGGCCTGTCGTGAAAAACCCTAATGATGGTGATCCAATGCCGGGCAGCCAGAACAAATCAATGGATAAAAGTAACAAAATGCCCCGGACTCTTCATTGCAAGCTACTGGAGATCCTGTAGGCCCCGGGGAATCCCAGTTGAGGGTAGTACCAGAGAGAGGAAAGAGTTTGACGTGATTATCTCCGAGATCAGATGGTCTCGAAAAAGAAGCTGATGAGATATTGTAGCTACCCCAGCATCTGGACAAGTTGGTGTTAAGTTTTAGAGGTCATAATTAGCTATAAAAAAAAAAAGACCAACCGAAAAAAGGAATCCAATCGCCAGGTTCGAACCGACGCCTGTGGACGTCAGAAGTACGCTCGGCATTGGCCGATAGCACAGCCACTATGCAGTCACAAAAATTCTAATGGAGTCTCTGAAAAACCGTTCAACACAGCCACTATTTTCCTTGTACTATAAAATCGTAACTGATAATTCATGCAGCTAGTGAAACGGCCATGTAAACTTTAGAAAAGAACGAGAACTTATTACATAAGTACTCGTAATTTTATTGTTCGTGCAAAAGATATTCTGACAAAAATAAAGGTCTTTGAGTGTAAGACATGCAAAAGGTATTGAGAATATGTTCTCCAGATCTTTTTCATTTTTTGCTGTAGGTTATCTGCTTATCCTCCCTGTGTGTTTGAAAAGCGTACGATTCACTGCTCACCGAAATTTGAAGTAGGCTCTATTTCCTGACGGCTCCGGTGAACCCGAAGCCGAGGGAGCAAAATCCTCCCAATAAGAACAGGTAAGATTCTCTCCGTACGCAATGAATCCAGAAACCGGGTGCGTGACCTCGGCTTGGAAGATATCTGAGGTCGGGGACGGTGGAGTACATAATTACCTGTAGTACTCCGGGACACTTCCCGAAGCCGGCGTTCCTGAGCGGGACCGTGCCGTGTAATTCTACCTACCTACCAGATATAGACCCGTACACGCTGCGAACTTACCTTCATGGTGCCGGCTGACACCGGAACATACCATGTCTCCCACGCGAAAGAATGAAATCGGTAGAATATTCGGTCAAAGTGGTCTGTGATTCTCTCGCCCGCGGGGTTTAAACATCTACATAATCTAGACCACGCGCCAGCGGCGTCTTACCGTTCGCCGCGGCCAGAGTTGTTTTCCTGGGTTTCAAAAATGGTGCCTCTGCGACGCCAAAGGCCTTCTCGATTCTCCGCAGCGCCAGCTACAAAAATTGGATTCGTTGGTTACGTGGAGACAGGAATGACTGCGCGATGCAGACGTACCTCCATGGTATTCCGCGGCTGCGTGAAGATGAGTCTGAACCGAGTTTGGATCGGATCTGCCATGAGATTGGTTGGTTTCTACATTCACTTTTTTAGGATGTAGGGAAAAGTGAGCGCTAGGGCCACGCACCATGAAGACCTTCTCTCTAATGAGCGCAGCAACGCCAAGATCGAGTTTCTCGATGGGTAATACCGAAGGCGGAGAAATCCGTGCGAGGAACGGCGCAAAGTTCACCACAACATAGACCCCCGCATTGGCGCGCGTGAACCTATCTCGCGTCAGCCTTGGATCCGCCTGGACATGCATATAGAACGCACTCCAAATTGTGGAACATCAACCACTCGGCAACAAATTCATATGCCTCGGCCAACGCCGCGCGGTTGTCCGCGAGAAATTGCTCGACGAAAGGTTTATCCTGGAGGACGCGCGCGAAGAGGACGTCGCTGACGGATGAGATCGGCGTCGCGAAGAAGAGCGGTCGGATGAGTTTTAGAAGGTCCGGGTTCGCCTGGGAGATGACGAGGCCCACTGACGCAAACAATTGAACATGGATCAAGGGAAGAGGGATTCTACGGACATTTGAGGCCGCTGGCACCGAAATCTTTGGTCGGGCCAGCAAGGACGTGCACTCGCGCCGGGTCGACGCCCATTGCAGGAAGATCATACGTCAATACAGATTCGAATTTTGCGTTCGCCTCTGGTGGGTAGGCCGAATCGAATGTCGAACACCCGTAAACCTCGTCGACAATGAGATGAATGTTGTACTTCGCAAACTATCAGCGTCAATTTTCACGGCGTCGCTCTGGTGTACCTTTTGAGCTAGCAGGGCGTATCCAGCGATAACGTCCTTGGGAACGACTTGGGGGATGGGGTTGTGAGGGTTGGGGATGAGCATGGCCCTGATCTTGACGCCCACCCGCTGGCTCTCGAGTATTTTTGCCTCGAGATACGGGAGAACATCCGCAGAAAGCGAGTGGATTTCAGGTGGGGGATCTGCCAGCACCAAGATCGCCAGGGCCGGGTGCATGATATCTCGCACGTAGTCGTCTGAAGGGAGTCAGCCTGCATATACTTAATAGTTTTAAAAAATCCCGCAAACCATAAAACGGCTGCGGGGTCGTCGGTGAGAGGATTATCAACCGATGTTGAACGTGGAACGTACGGCACTCATCAACACCGCCTCTCCTTCTCCCGCCAGGGCCCAGACGAGTTGGGCCAAGACAGCACCGATGCCCGGGCCAGAAACGGAGTTTTCGCCTGTAAGTGCGACGGCATGTTAATCTCGGCGGACATAAACAATGTACCCATTCAACGCACGCGTGACGGGAACCCGCGGATGAAAATGGTCGTTGATGTATTGAGGGATGAGGTCTTCCACCGTCGGGAGCGTCGTTTTGATCAGGGTGGCGCGGTATCTCAGGTGTGGGGTGTGCAGGGTCGTTATGGGGCGAGAGAAGTGCTATCACAGGTTATCGCGGCGGCTCATGCTCCGAAAGAACATGACTTACCTCAATCAGGCGTTCGCTGAGGAGGGAGTTTTCGGCGATTGAGAGGTTGATGGTGCCCTCCGGGTACAATTTCGGATCGTAGAATGGTCCTGCACAACACACGAGATGTGGGTGAGAACCGTCGATGCGCCTGTCTATGAGAGACTACCTGCGGGAGGAGTACTGTCCGATATTGTGAGTAAGAGCGCATAAGGAAAAAAAATCGGGGAGGCTCAGGATGGCCAACTTGGGAGACTGAATGGCGCTCGGCTCGAAGCGGTAAAATTGAACCTGTGACTTACTATGCATGTGGTGGAGGGAACCCCAGGCGTTTCAGAGCACGATTCGACAGGGGGGGAGAATTAGACATGGGAGATGAGTGGGCGATGTGCGCTTCACTGGTGGAAGTGTGTTACTCGGACGACCTGGTCTGAGCTTAAAAGCAAAACGAATTGATGGCATCAACTCAAATGCCGCCAGTTATTACCCGAACGCCGTTTCGGACTTCGGGAACATGTTGATGCCATCTACCCATGTGGCACCGTTCTCAGGCTTCACGTTCTTTATTAACTGACACGATGTTCGCCACAGTTCCGGCCGCCAACCTCGCCACGTTCACCCCGCTAGAAGACCTTACCGCTAGTACATCTACAGCTTTCTTAGCGCCTATTGCTACCCAAACCAGCTCGCCGAGCGCGTGTATCGACAACTGCTTTAATAATGCCACTGGGGACGGAAAAGAAACCGGATGCGTCGGGTGTGTCTTTTCCCCGCTGGATCGTCACCCATCTGGCTGACCGCTGTCATCTCCCAGCATTTCCGGTCAATACGAATGCATCTGTACTTTCCCAACGATGATGCAGAGCTTTATAACCTGCATGTCCGGCTCGTGTGCCTTGGATAGCACCACCGTGCATCAGACACTAGAGAACGTCCAACAAATTTGTGCTTCGTGCAACTCGGATGGGTGCAACTCCTGTGGGGTAATCCCGTCGACAGGTAGATCTTTGACTGATGAATGAATAGTTACCATCTCCGACGCAGGGAATGGAGACGGAACAGAGACCTTCTCTGTCACGGAGGTTTCTGTAACGCCTAGTGCCAGTCTCTGCTCTGGCTCCACAGAATCCCTGTGGACGTCCAGTGTCAGCGGTAATGGGGGTGTCGCAGGCGGTGGATTCTTCTCCGCGGGCTCCGTGCGGTGCGGTAGTTCAGATTCAGAAACCCCGACCACCTTAGCATCAGAATCGCCCTCCGACGCCGCGTCGCCCAGCGGCAGCAGCGCCGGCACGCCCACCTCCGACGCTCTCGGGTTTCATTCCTACACGTGGGGCGGCTTAGCATATCTGGCGCTGATTTTGGTCGGTACGCTCGCATAATCCCTCTCCGTTCTTTGTCAACGTCGGTTTCTTGTTATAAATGCAAATCACCGGGAAAGCGGTACGAGCTGCGCAGCTTGGCTGCATAGTCATCCACTCAGGTAATTGGGCAATTTGTGGGCGGCGTATGCATATGTGCACCGGTAATCTCTCGTTTCAATTTGACACTGTTCTCACACGGGCCCACATCCGAGGAGGCAGCGAATTTTATGGCCCAACAACGCTCCGGACTTGCTTATTGATACGTTCCACTCCGAGTGTTCACTTCCGGTCCTACATCCAGTTGGGGCTGTGACCCGGCTTTCATAAATCACCTCGACCGACCGGGATCCTCCGCCCATTGCGTTATGTGGTTTGTCTCTGGGGCATCTCCATGCAGGCTTCATTTCCGCTCGGAGGTCGGCCCGAATCTATTGACCTCCAAACGACTAGAAGCCTAGAACTAGAATATCTCTATTTTTGGCAAAACACGCCCCAGTTTTATTTGTATCTCCTTCGTTCTACACCCCGATCCTCCCCGCGTGCAGTTTCATTTAATAACGGCTGTAGCGGGTAGGTCAGGTGGTCCGGAACTGCGGGACGCCTGCGAGGAGTACGGACGAATGCCGTGGTTCATAACGTGCTGTTGTTGCTTTTAATGTCCGAGTATAAAGGGCCAAGCTTCATCGTTACAGCCTCCCACTATCACCGTGAAGTCTTGGGTTCCCTTCATCCTCTTTCGCTCAATGGATCGTTGCCACTTGTTGCTTATCAACCTCAAAAATATCACTTGCGCAGACATTCGACTTGTCTTCGTTGATATCGGCCCGCCGTTGTATATCAAATGTTGACATCGGTCCGCCGTTTTAATTCAAATTACTGGCACTGGCATCCAGTCATTTCCGAAGCATCCGGATTTCTATCACAGGGCACCTCCTCCTTTGAACGATCCCAACCTGAATATTTACTATCTTTGACTTGCTAAGCCGTGTGATCTTTCTGGGCGGCTCGCTTAGCTGCCTCTTTTTCGTACCAACCTCGTGGATGGGCCGAATTTGTCTGCGGTTGAGGGTCTCCTAATGAAGATGGGTGAGTCTAGGCCGTTCTGGGGTCCCTCACCACGCCTCAACTCACCCAAACCGACACGGTTTAGGTCTGCCTAGGACCCCAGAACGGCTAGACTCACCCGTTCCTGACCCATCCTGACCCGAGTATATGGCACCCGTGAACGCAGTGATAGGCTGGCGTGCCATATATCCCACCTGAGAAGTTATAATTCATTACTCCGCCGACGCTACATGCTACGAGTTCTCTCGCAATCCAACATGGCTTAGCAACCTTGCAAAGTCCTCAGGATCTTCGCCATTACTGCGCTTGAAGGACTGTCTTGCACGGCATCTCTTTCCTTTCGTTGAACCGCAATCGACGCTTCCTAGTGGGCTCTTGGAGGTGTCCCATAGTTATGAGACGCACACCAGACGATCTCGGTCGATATCGACTTGAGGATTATTCACCGACACATCGAACCGTATGTTCTCCTCTCACCCATACTTCATGTCATCGACTCGCGCCTAACCAATATCTTCAAGTGTTTGGAGCCAGCTGTAAAACTGCTTAATGAACTTCATGACACCTTTGGATGTCCTTTTGTTCCAGCTATCGGGAACACGACCTCTGATTGCTGCTGTTCAGGTGGGAATACTTCCTACCGAGTCACCGTCTATTTCAAAATGTGAAGAAGAATAAAGAAGAGTGTATCCAGCTGATGGAATTCATCCATAAAGTCCTATTTACTGTTGTAAATCTTCACATGAAGTCGGAGACGGCAGGAAATCTTCCACCGACTATATTAGATATGTTGGCAACGGAGTGGATGTCGAGTTCTATGCGTCTCACAGATTACTAAGGTTTACTGCAAGATGCACACATTTGTTGAAGCACAGCAGGAGGGAAACAGGATCAGAAATTTCTTCCGCCAGGGTGAATTGAACACATTGTTCAAGCATTATAAAGCAGAGATGGATAAAGCAGAGATGGAAAGGCTCCAGAAGGGTTCAAGGTAACTTCTGTGGGTTTATATAATCATGAACTGCGAGGCATAGGTATATATGATGAAATCAGAGTATGTTGAGGCTAGATTGATCCATCTTGCAATTGTTCACTGAATGATCCATATTGCAATTGTTCACTGAATGCTTACACAGGAGACTTATATGTGTGGCTATGCTTTGACGAATATCACAGAAATTGGTGTAGAGACAAGTGACAGTGAACATATTATGTGCCAAAATCTAGAAAAAGCAAATAAACTATTCACACAGTAGGTCTACTGACGACTCTAGACATCTACACGGTTGCCGGTTGGCCCATGAGACTAGAGATTGAGTGTTTTATGCATATATACCTGAAAAAAAGGAAAAGAAAAGGAAAAAGAAAAAGAGAGAAAAAAAAGGGCCGGAAAAAGGGAAACTGTGAGCAACCCTATTGTAAGGCTTTACATGTATGGATGTTCATTGCAGCAAGGGTAGAATGCATGCTACACCTAGGAGATTTAGCAGAGAAGCGAGGGGGATCAGCTCAGAACAATCACATTTTGGATGGAAGCACACACACTGTTTGAGAGGTACTTGCAAGCAAAAGATGTTGTTCATATTGACGCTCATGGGTTTACAGAGGCAGAAATGAATGTCCCTCGTGTTGCAGATAGGATGGTGGACAGGGCTGAGGTCAGGGCGATGGCTTCTGCTGGACTTGATTCCATCAATCCTAGTACATCGTTCGTCTATAAAGAGTGCAAATGCCTATCTATGGCGCTTAGTTAGATTTTTAGCCTCATATTGATAGGGAAACCTTTTTCTTTGTTTCCTTTCTTCATCATGTTCTGAATAGCCCCTATGTTGCTTACACCGTTTATTCAGTCAGTAAAATCCCATGATTCAATTTCTCCTTTGTAAGTTTGTACCATCATCTTTGCAGCCCGTGAGCTCGTGCATAAGGCGGTCCGGATACACATTTATTCCCGCCCCGCAAACTTTTGACCCCCGCCCCGCAAATTTGCCTTTTTTGGTATCCTCGCGGGCGATTTTGCCTGTTTGATCCCGTCAACATGTTTTGCGCGGACGGCATGTTCCGCCCCGCAAACTTTGATCGCTGCGCCGCGATTTTTCGAGTCCGTGCGCACGCAAATTTGAAGTTCCCCATTTCATCCCCAAAGATCAGGAATTGTACATGCTTAGATCTCGATGCATTAGGGGAAGTCAGAGTACTCGATTCCGGATCGATTCTGGGCTCGATTCGGAAGTCGATTCTGATCAAGAATCGAACCCAGAATCGATCCAAGAATCGATTCCACAGAATCGATGTTCCGACTCTGGAGTCGGAACACCTCAGAATCGACTTCAGAATCGACTTGAGAATCGACTTTGTTTATGCCCCTTGATTCATATATTATTACATAAGTATTCATTCTTCGTAGTATTTTATCTCCTCATTCCTGCGTACCACATCCTACTCTGCTGCTCCCTGGTCCTGAGTTGTGTAGAATGGAAACTCAAATAGGCCTGAAGGATATGTTGTGTCCTCATCTGGCGCGATGACAGGCGAGGCATGAGGGCGGGCGTGCACAGTGAGAGCTCGAGGGGGCGCATAATTTGATATAAGTGCCGCCAGAGAATAATTAAGTGAGCATAGGCACCGGGAGAATCGACAGGGAATCGAAAGGAGAATCGGGGCGGTCAAAGTTTGCGGTCGATTCTGGATCGATTCTCGACTCAGAATCGAATCAGAATCGACGTCCGAATCGAGCCAGAATCGATCCAGAATCGAGTACTCTGACTTCCCCTATTCAGTGTCCGATTCATGTTTCTGAGTCGTATCATTGCAAATCCGAAGATTTGAAGATGTCAGCTGATCCATCCTGACTAGTTCACTTCCTGTGTTCTGTTCTGTAAATTTAGCCACTTGCTTGTATAATGACTTGTCATCATCACCATGATTCTCCCTTGCCAATGATGATATTGTGCTCTGATTTTGGCATGGCCATGCAAGCTGAAGACCAACATTTGATGAATTCTCTCCATAATTTGGCATTCTGGGAATGAAACTCTCATGTTTGACCTCCGTGCATTTCCAACACAGATACACACTGCCTTTCGGTGTCTCAGCGCCTTATTGGCAACTGGCACAATTACTTGACCGCGGCCTGCCCCGTTCATCGTTCGCGCCACCTTCAGTATGTCTCTGAATCCAGATTCCCAGCATACCCGAGGTCATGATGATCTTCAGTGCCATTTATATGGTGGTTGACTCAGTCTTTGCTATTTAGGGTGGTTCCTGATATTTTGGGACGGACAACATGTATACCTAGAAAAATATGTCACAGAGCCAGAAGTACGGATGATTTGGTTATACTCCTGTAGCTGCATTGGAGAGATTTGGCAGCTTTGGCATTCAGAAATATTGTACGGATTGCATCGATCTATTGATATTATATAATTCTAGTCTTATGACATGTTCCTCCAGGCATATGTTTTGTTTTTCCCAAAATATTAGGTCACTGGGACATGTTCTGGGCATGCTAGACAGCATTCAGCCCGAAAACAGCCCGAAACCACAGATTACCCAATACGTAATATTTTCACAGATTCCTTTCTATCACTAATTGCGCATGTGACAGATCTACCTAGGTTTCATCCGAATCGGTGCAGAACTGGTTGAGTTACTAACGATTCTCTGAAAACATCCATTTTCGTTCTCGCCTCCGGTACTGACATTAGCTGTAAGTACAATGTTTCTGCATGCTATATCGACCGGGTACTCAGAGATTTGTTCTGGGCCCCCTATGAGGTCTTTAGAACAAACCCCACAATTCAGATTCTGAGTACATTCCCTCACTATGGATTGCATCGATCCGTATTATGAAGCTGTGATGGAAGGTTCAGCAGGGAGGGGGAAACACTTGAGGTGTTCAAGCCTTTTGCGATCAAAAACATCAAATTCATGTCCTGAGGCCCCCGCGAACACACCCAGACATTTTCTGCGCGGGCCGGCGTCAAATCCATGTATTCCCATCAGACTGATATGCTGGGCTCCCAGCAAGCGAGCTCAGACATTTTCTGCGCGCGTGTTATATCCATGCAACATCCCAGAGCCTCCCGTCGACCTTCCGGTCGCTCCGGTAGGCTCCGAGGCTCCGGTCATATACCGGAGCCTCCGGACCTTCCGGAAGCATCGGGTTTTTACGCAATGAAGGCTTACTGAGCGTTTCCCGTTTACCCGTCTTCTTATCTTCCTTTTAATTGTCTCACAACATATCATCAGACCTCATGACTTGTCTTATTGTCATGAACCACTCTCCTTCCTATTTGGGAATACAATTAGGTATTCCATTTAAATACTACGTCTTTACTTCATGTACTTCAGTTTGATTATTAACGTTAATCGTTGCCTAGTTCCTCCTCTCGATCTGAGTCGTCTTCGTACCCCTTATCTCCCCCGGTACCTCGACTTCCGGTTATCCGTCAGTCAAGGCATTAGCTCACCCTTAACCCCCTGTGGTGTTGCTATCCTTTCTTTATACTGCACCGGACCTCTTCCGGCCCCTCCGGTACCTCCGGTATTAACCGGAGCCTCCGGAACCTCCGGCCCATCTTTCATCTCGTCCAAGGTCCATTCAGGCACGGTATATAACAGTATAATCAAACTCCCTGACTTGGCTGGCAACTATGTCTTATTCTTCTTCCGGCACCACTCCTCTTGTCTTCCCATCGCTAGTGGGCTCCCCGCTGGGCGTTGAGGAGTGTCACCTTGGTCACAGCACTGCCACACCTTGTGATGCCTCGGAGTTGACTTCGTCCTCCAACATATTTTCTGCCAATCCATGGACCCCGTACCTTGTTCCGGGTACTTCCAGTCCAATCGGTCCATGGAGCATGGATTTTCATCAGGTCTATACCGACTTTCCACAACGCTTGGCGTATCCTCCGGAACCTCCGGTTCCTGTTCCGGGAAATTCCGGAGTGTTCTCTGGAAACGCCGAGGCCGGACAGACTTATCCCGTCCCATCCGCTGTCTTCCATCACTATTGCCAACCGGTACATCATATCCAACCACCAGTGGATCCTCCGTCGTACTCCGGTTCGCCAGACTAAGGTTTCCATGGCACCCATGACAGCATCGGTGGAAATCATTCCCATCACATCAATCTCCTTTCATCGCGTCCTCCGAGCTCATCAGCGTTCACGGACGGAGTTCCGGATACCATTCTATACTCCTCCAACGCAGCTCCTCGTTCGCTCCGGTCTAACCTCCGGAATCCGGAATTCTTCTACGGTACTGATCCCTCAAAACTCCATCCTTTCCTCGCCCAATGCTACCTGCATTTTGCGGAGCGTCCCCGGGACTTCCGCACGGATGACGACAAGAATTTATTCATCTTGTCATTCCTCCGGGGCGATGCTGCACGCTTATTCGCATCTTCCGGCACGCAGCAGGATCTTCCTTGGCAAGGAAATTTTTCCTTGTTCATTATGGAGTTTTTCGACACCTTCGGTCCTCCGGATTTGATTGGCGACGCAGAGGATCAGCTCCGACGCCTCCGGATGAAACACTCCGACTGGATCATCCCATTCCTCGTGAACTTCGACAAAATCGCTTCTCTTCTCGATTGGAGCGATTCCGCTCTCAGTCACGCTCTCCGCGCCGCTCTCCCTCTCCGGATCACTTTGGAGATGGATCAGTACACCTATCCGAGTTCGCTCGAAGGTGTCCGAGCAATCGCACACCGTATCGACTACTGGTACTGGCAGCGGATCGATGAAGAGCAGAGCGGTAATGAGGATACTCAACTTCCGGATGATTCCGGACCCCTCGGAGGAGATTCCGGCAGTTCCGATTTTGGCAACCTTTCACCAGCACTTTCCGTCCTCAGTTACGCGTCTTCCGCACCCTCCGTACCACAGTCCGTAGCACCGGAACCTTCCGGTCGAGCCTCCGGAGTCCCCGGGCCTCGTCACCCGAAGTTTCCGGAGTCCGTCAACAAGCTACTCGGTAAAAACGGACAGATTCTCCTGGCGGAACATGAACGACGGAAGGTCCAGGGTCTTTGCATGTACTGCGGAGGCTCCGGACACAAGGTCGCCGAGTGTAGGAAGCGTCCAGGTCATTCCGGCGCAAATTCATCTGCCAAATCCACCGTTCCGACCAACATCAGTGCCTAACTGATCAGCAGCCACGAAAACTCACACTCCGGTTGTCCGCGTCGGCCTCCGGAGGCATTTCCGAGTTCATCATACCCACGCATCCATTCTTTTTCCACTCTCAAGACAGTCCCGCTCTTATGAGCCGGATCTATGATCTCATTATCTCTATCATCTCAGAATTTGCCATTGGCTTCAACTTCTGACCGGAGACTCCCTCTCCGTTCCGGATCTGTTTGTTTTACTTATCTGTGAATCTATGGGTTTTGCTCCGTTCACGGAAGTTCCGGACATAATCTCCCCTCCGGATCTCATCAGCATCTTCTTCCCTCTAATCGGCAGCCTCGTCTGTCATAATTCCATCATCTGGTGATGTTCCTATTCGGAACTCGGTGTCATCGATTCTGATTCCCCATCAATCTGGTTCCTGGATACCGGCAAACTCCACCGTATCAATCCGTTGATTGACTAGTCGGAAGTTTCCAACTGATCTGTTCCTTATTCACATGGGGCTTAGTGTGCACACGACTGGCAGCAATGTCGGATATTGGTTCGGTACCCAATCACGGTGATAAGCTGCGAAATTTGCGAAACCTCAAATTTTACGAATGCATGTCATTCTGCGCTCATCCAGTGGTTGGTGTGAGCTCCAAACATGCAACCAAGAGCCATATTGCATTATCATCCTAAACACTGGCGCCTATGGCTTATTCCAGGAGACGGCACCCTTGAATCACTAGGGGTCAGATCCGGATTAAGGCTTGAAGCCCAAATATCAAAGTCCTGAAACACCCTCTATACGTGGGAAGGCAACCGCAATGCTCACTACCAAAGGGAGAATCATAATATCCACCTCTGACATCTATTGGGACACTGGGAACCTTATTCGGGAGGAAATGCTGAGTTGATTACACAACTTTGGCTTATCCAACGCGACGTGACAAGTCACAGGATCAAGGCCTAGACTCAATATTGCTATTTTAAACACCAGGTCCGTGAGGACGCGATCACCCGATAAGCCGCAGACCGGGACTAAGCACGTACTATGTGTTCCTGGATGTCGATTAAGGACATCTGGGGTATCGTTGGAAAGGGAATAACCTATACTATCCAACTAGCAATACTAGAAGTCGGGGCACACACAACAGAGGAAGATATGGGCCAATTACCCTGTTTAGGGGAATAGTGGAACATATAATCCCCTGATCGACAAAGGGTTGTCGATCACCGGATAAACTGCCGACCAGGATTAGGCATGTACTGTATATTCCTGGATGTCGATTAAGGACATCTGGGGTATTGTTGGAAAGGGAACAACCTATATTATCCAACTAGCGATACCAGAAGTTGGGGGACAGACCATAGAAGAAGATATGGGCCAATTACCCTATTCAGGGGATATTTGAACATATAAACCCCTAATCCATGAGGGGTTGAAGGAGTCATTATACAAACATTTAGGAGGCTAGGAACGCCAGGGCGCGCGCAGCTGATACCGATCACAGGCTAATTAATTAAGTAGAATACCCGAGGCCTAGTAATCAGGCGTATGTAACAGTTTCTGTACAGTATATAAGGAGGGCAGAACCAGGGAGGACGGCACCGAACTAGACCCGGAGAGTGAGGAGCAATAAAGCCCTTGCGCACAAAGTCGACGTTTGGGCTTGACTCTTTGGCTGTCAACCGGCCTCAGAATTCAAGTTTGGTTTTGGAATAACAAAAGGACCGAACTAGACCCGGAGAGTGAGGAGCAATAAAGCCCTTGCGCATAAAGTCGACGTTTGGGCTTGAATCTTTGGCTGTCAAATAGCCTTGGAATTTAAGTGCGGTTTCGGAATAAGACTTTGTTTGAGGCGCGAGCCATAGTTACGGGGTGTGAGCCATAGTTACGGGGTGTGAGCCATTGTTACGGGGCGTGAGCCATAGTTTCGGGGCGCGAGCCAGCAAGTTTGAGGCGCGAGCCATTGTTACCGGGCGCGAGCCATAGTTATGGGGCGCGAGCCAGCAAGTTTGAGGCGCGAGCCAATCATTGTCGGAATAAGGCGCGAGCCAACAAAACCGGGTCTAAACAGCCCACAAAACCAAGCCGGTTCACAGCCGTTATCTTTGCATAGTTGGGACACTTAAATCCACGTTGGGAACCAACCTATAAATTCAGGTTGTGTCTTGAACACCACTTCGAGAAAGCTAGTTGAGACTTAGCCATCCTTGGGGGGAACGGGAATTGAATACTTTCGTGACAAATATGTTTACTCGTGGTTTCCGGACCTACACTTGTGTCCAAAAAGACCCGAATCTCGTCAGTGTATCTTGGTCGTCAAAAGAGTGTGTGGTGTTGGAGTCTGTCTACCGTTGATTTAGTCGCGCTTAATCTCACTTTGTGAGTTAGGTGTAACTCAGTCGTTCGATAGGGGGGATTTTGGCAGTTGCATTATTCTGACCGTTGAACCTGAGCAACCGTTTCAACGGGTAGAGCAATGCTGCGCCGGAGCTCCGACACCCTCCGCTGCTCATACCGACAATTTTAACGCCATCACCTCGAGTCCCTTCGGTCTCATCGGCCTGCGTGCCATCATTCCTCCGGAACATCTCCGAGACATCTGTCTCACCTTTCCGGATTTTGACTCGTCACCATCTTCCGGACGTCCTTCCGGAAACTCTCTGGTTTCGGACATCGTCCCGGATACTCTCCGGACACCCCTCCGCTCACTCCGGTTGTCTCGTTGACATTTGTTGAGCATCTTACTTCCGGTAACCTCCGGAGCAATATTGCTCCGTGTAACCTCCGGTCATACCCCGAGGCTACTCGCTTCACGGTCCTCCGGGTGTTCCGGCACTTGCTTGGCTTCCGCTCGTGGATCGCTCTTCTCAAGAGGCCAAATAACCTCTTTCCCAATTTTACCTTTAGGCTATTAACCTTATTGTTCATCCTCGCCCTTTTCGGTCTTCGCCTTTCAACAATCATTTTGAAGTTATGCCATTTCCTGGACTCCGTGGAATTCAGATCAATTTCCACGTCGCAAGTCAGGAAACTTTCCTTGTGCATCCAAAACTCCTGTTCGAACCTTTCGACCAATGTCCTCCGGATTCACTTCATTGATCATGGGCACATCATCCGATTCTATTCCGGAGCCTCCGGAGACTTGTGTTGTCCTCCGGCTTCCTCTGGAACTGCCCTTGATCTCATCTGTAGTCCATTGTTCTCCTCCGGTTCACAAGTAGGCCATCTTCCGATAATTCTCCGGAGACCCGACCGCCTCTGGCTACTCCGGGTCACCCGTGGTCTTCCTCCGATGGCTCCCGGAGACCTATGCTTTCCTCCAGCTTCACCGATCGCCTCCGGATTCTCCAGTTCACCCGTTCCATCGTAGGTCATCCTTCGATGACCTCCGGAGATCCGTGTTCTCTGGCGACTTACTGTCAATTGTCCTTGACGTCTCCGGATCACTCGTACGTCATCCTCCGGAGGCCTCCGGAGTCAGACTGCAAGGGTCTTTGCCGGACGTCTCCTCGACTTTGTCCGGAGACCTCCGATTATCTCCGGCTCCCTCCGACAAGGAGTTCGCACATCGTACAAAAACAGGATTATTCACTTGCTAACAACTCCGAAACGTTCCGGTTCTACTATTCGTTTATCCCACCTTCGATTCCTTTGTTCCAGCATCATCGTGTCCCTGGTCCGGAGGCTCCGGTTCCAACGTCGTTGCCGGAGCCCCCAGACTCGCAATTTTCTAAGTGCTATCATTGCACTCATCGATGTTTGCATTTTCGAGTCAAGGTCTTTGAACCGGACGTACTTGGCTTGAAGATTTTTTGCGCACCTGGAGCTTTTCCATCAAATTTCGCCTTTTCCATTCTATTCTTTGGCGAACAGCTCCACCCATTCCACCTCCATGTATCTTCGGAGGTGGTGTTCATCCGGTCGTATTTCCGAGTTCGGTTGCTCGGACCTCTCGGAACCTCTCATCTTGGAATCCTCACCTTGCGGCGTTCCGACGCTCCGAATCAACCTCTGGTATCTCCGATTTCCGGAGCTCTTCTCCGGAGCCCAATATTCCAAATTCCGAGTTACGACCACCAATCCCTATCGCTCTGTTTGCAGTCGAGGTTTCCTCCTGCTTTTGTGCTGTCGGGATTGTCGCTCCTTCCACCTTACGGTGGTTCTCTGGCCTTTCCGGGCTCCTCCGGTAATTTCCGGAGTTCTCCGTTGCTTACCGGAGCGACTCGGAGGATGTGGAATTGTCGGCAGACGATGGGACGTCTACCCTTAAGAGGGGGATAAGCCTATAAAAACTCCGATAATTTTCAACTTTTCTTCGCAGGAATTGCTGACTATTGATCTGAACGTCAGCATACCACGCGGAACACATCCTCTCAATCCATCTCTTGTCGTTTTGCCTTCCTCTCTGCAAACGGCACAACTGCGCTCGCTATTCGATTTCAGATCCAATCAATCTTCGACCAACTACCACTACGCATTCCAGGGTATCATTCATCGGTATTCCGGTATTCCGGTCTTGTTCCGGACATCGTTCACCCTCTGGACTATCCGCCAACTACCCAACCGGTACCGGAACCATTTGACTACCCTCACCCATGCATCAACGGATTCCTCCGTGAGCCCCGGATGTTCCGAAGACATAGTGGTCGACAACCTTCTGTTATCCATACAGCATCTGCGCATCTGGGTGCATTAATCTGTCTATCCGATCATTCCACCCATCTTCGCCCATCCCTTCACTTCCGGGCAAATATCGAGTATTACCCGATTCCCCGAGAGTCTTCACAATCAACTCTCGCATTGGTACTCATTTCACATTACATTCTCTTATCCCATTCAGGATCTTGGGCAACTTCATTAACCACTCCTATGCCCACCCACTTTCCCTTCTTGCCGCCTATCCATTGGCATGCTTCCGGAACCGCTCCGGTACATTTCCGGATAATCCCTCTGGAGTCCTTCCGGCTCTCCTTCTATTCCTTCCGGTTCCCTTTCGGATCGCTTCCGAATCCTTCCGGTTCACCTCCGGCATCACACTCTTTTGCCAATTCATTTTCAATTCCTGTCCAGAAATTACTCTGTGTTATATGTCGAGTCAGGCCAAGGCCAAGGAAGTCCGACCTCGGAGTTCGCGGTTTCTCGCAACACTACAAAGAATAGAGTGAGCGACTATTCAGGTCCGCAGTTCCGCACAAGACTATAGTCCGGAGTCACGGAGTTCGGAGTTCGGAGTTGAAGTCCGAATAGAGGACGAAGACAGAGGCTCGACCAACGCCGAGATAGCGAAGAAACAATCAATAATCAAACTGAAGTACAAAACATATCTAACTAGCTTTTTAAACTAAGTACGCTATTGTCTATTGAATACAATAGCGTGCGAGATATTGGTAAGTAAGAAACGTTAAACAATAAGGTAGCAAGGTGACTTAGTAAGGTTAAACAATAAAGGACTTCGGGCTTGGTAAGGACGCCCGAGAAAGAAGTCGGACTAGACAATAAGGCCTCGGAGAAATACAAGTCCGTCGGCCCGATGAGTAATCAGTGATTAGAAGGGAAACGCTCAGTAGACCTTCATAGCGTGAAAACCCTCTCGGGAATTGCCGGACCGGGCCGGCCGGTCCGACAATGCACGGATATAACAGTATCCCCCTCTTAAGACTCTTACCCTCAAGAGTCTTCGGAGTTAATCCTGTTTGATCCGCCCGGAAAATAGCGGTTGCCGAAATCACCGATGTCCGAGAATGTCCGAGGACGGCGACCGAAGTCCGGTATGTCCGTAAGTCCGATAATTCCGGAGCCGCGGGAGTGTTAAGCGAAAGACATATAAGGAGGGCGATTCGGAGTCGGAGTTTGAAATCCCCCTTGAACTTCAACCACCATGTCGTCCTCAAACATTGTTGTCCCACCCCATGGTAAGTCGTGCATCGGTGTTCGTCGGCGTCGTCGCTGACAACACCGACAGCCTGCCGCCGCTGCCGCCGCACCGGCCGGACTTGTTTGAAGAAGATTGGAAAATCCCATGGCTGCATCGAGTGCCAGCAGTCGAAGGTGAGGTGCGAGTGGACGTCGCACACCACGGACTCCGACCCCCGACCCCCGAACTCCGCGACCGCCGTGGCTTAGCGCCT